>JAHPZR010051069.1:0-11759 GCA_019787425.1 Platygyra sinensis | reverse complement strand
GTTTCACCTGTGGCCGTTTCCGTGTTTGGAGTTCTTTCAGCGGCTACAAGTAACATGTGGAAACACGTGGCACAATTCGCAGGTCTTCACAGCTGACATGCCTGGTAAAATTTTGCGGACACCGTCTCCAATACAACTCTCTAAAAGGTTGCGGCGACGACATCACTTAATGGTTTTTCACTTACCCTCCAAATTCAGCTGATTGATTTCACCACCGTCAGAATGAATCACCCTCTGATGTTGTTTCCAAGGAAGACAAGTTTTACTCTGGATAAATACGCCAATGCCACGAAAGTACAATGTAGAAGCAATATCAGCAAGCAGCGATGCTTACAAATAGCGAAGCGCGCGAGTGACGTCATGACTCAGACAAGACTCAGACAAAAAAACTGGAATGGTGGATGATTTTGAAGATTTGTTTAAGGGCAAAAGCCGGTGTTCCCAAAACACTTGTGAGACAAAAATTTCGCTTACATTCCCTGTATTTCCCTCAGAACAAGCTCATGTCGACTGAGTCTCGCGGGGAATTCAGTGATTTGCATTCTATTTTTAGACTTCGCGCGCTTCGCTATTACGTCAGTGGACGGGTAAAGACATGGTTAGCACGCGCATGCGCAGTTTCCCATCAGGCAAAATTACGCGATCAAACTCGTCACCAGGGATTCCAGACACGGATCAAACGTGGGCCTGTTCGCAGGCTCAAAATAAGTTTGTTTGTTTGTTTTCTTTTAATTGAAATTCATAACAAAGCCTAAATGTTAGTTCTCTTTGTTGCAGAGGAACAAGTCAGTTTACCTTAAAGTGCACCTAACCCCAAATTTTTTTTTCTCGCTAAAACGAATCTACTTGTTATATAAAATACTTCTGCGAAAAATTTTTTGATTCGGATAAATCCTCGATTTTCTGTGCCCCGACGAAATCTCGAAAATAGCTCCAAAACACCGCCATTTTGTTGCACGACCGAGACTGAGGAGAATGGGTCCAGCAGCTGGTGTGACGTCTACCCAGGAAGATCGAATATCCCCGTCCTCTCATTTCCCTGAAGATGATGCAAAACATATTCGAAAAGTGCGCAGAAACGCCTTCCAGAAGTGCTATCGGCTATTGCAGCAATATCCCAGATTTAAAGAAAGATATACTATACAATTTAATAGCGATTATCAGTCAATAGTACAATAAAAACGTAAACGTAACGATGGTTGATTTTGTCGAATTATCGAACAAGCGAACTGTCTCTGTCGGAACCATTGAAGAACTCTTAGTGGAATTTGTTCTGCAGACTTTCAAACGCTATTTTCAAAATTTTCTGCTGAAAGCCAACCATCAATTTGTAGAGATACTAACGACAACCTATATCTTCCAATCCCACAGTATTTATAACATATCCGGCAAAGTCGTGCGATAAATTACGAAGCATTACGACCGGTATATAAGCTTACTGATATGTAAACAAGTCGCAACCATACGCCGCCAACCAACACTTATTTCTCTTTCGATTCAGATAAAAGTCGAAGACTAATCCTTTAACATTACATGATATCTGAACAAAATTGTTAGACTCACGGAGTTTTTCGAAGGTTTGGAAGACAGCAGTTCGACAAAAATTCTGTGTAATAGTGTCGAAAATATGACCGTGTAGTATTATCTGCAGACCGCTTAGGGAGCACATCCTGTTCGCTTATCCGACGAATTTCCCTGCAAGCATTGTGAAAAATTACATCGCTTATTTGTAGTTAAGACTTAAAACGTGTGACAATGTGAAATCGGTAATCGTATGAAATGCTACCTTTCGCTTTCCTTCCCGCAGCTTCAAAAATAAATATTCAAACAATTCTACGATTTTCAATCGCCGGATCGGATCGATGCCAGTGTTTTGGAGGTCATCACGTCTCGAAAACTGCACCACGTACTTCGTTCTTATAAACATGAAGCATTCCAGAAAGTAAATTACAAACTGGATTTAATAGAGCAACCATACCTTGACAAAATACATTCTCGCTAACGACAACTGTAGACGGGCTTTAAACACTCGTGGAACCTTGTGCTTAAGTAACGAATTGACCATCCAAAGCAGTCCTTGAGTTTTCTTTCCTGCTTTTCGTTTTCCTCCTCCTCCACTTCGTATGTAGCTTTCCATTCCTATAAATATACAAGCAGATCGTCCGCAAAGAGGGCTTCCCCGTGGTCGCTTGAAATATCGTAATTAAAGTGCTCTCAAAGCTCCAAGCAGTGATTTCACACGGTTGTCGAACGTGTTCGATCGAAGTTTATTTCGGAGTCTTTCGAATCGAAACTTAACTCTGACTCCAGTGATGAAAAAGAAATGATTCTTAAACAAAATTTGGACGTTTTAGTCCCAAGATATATTGGAAAGATTAATTTTGCTTTCCATTTTCTCGAGCAAATACAGAGAGCAGAATGAGGCGCCATTGTGTTTAGTTCCTGGGTAGACGTCATCAGCAACCGCTGCCCAGACTTCCTAAAACTCGGTCGTGCAACACTTCAAGCGCGACTTTGAGAGGGCATAGAAAATCGAGGATTCAAGCAAATTCAAACATTTCTGCGCCCAAATTCTTCGAATAACAAGTAGATTCGATTCGTCAATGTGACGTGACTGTTTAAGATGATGCGAAAAAAGGAAGCTCCACCACAGTTTTTTTTAAAAATTATTTTCTTTATATCTGAAAATATTGTAACGATGTACACAACTGGTGAAATTAAATTACGAGAAATCAGAATTTGGGTTAAAAGAACGAAAAAATGACATTAAAAAATATGTAAAAAAAGAGACCCCGACCCCGATCCTGACTCCGATGGTCCCCGACCCTGCGTTTTACTGACAGCCTTTAAAGGGAGATGCAGCATTCGGTTTTGTTACTGGTTTCATACTCATCCACAATTGTGGTTCGTGTCACGAAACAGGATTTTCTTTAGCAGTCAGACAGTTTTTCTAAAAGAATTGGCGATTGCCAAGGCTGCTAAGTATATTTAAACTACTAGTGAAATAAATTTCTATCGTCAATGCAGATTTTTCTTAGGACTTGGCAAGATCCTCAATAATCCCGCACTATTCCCCATACAATTGAAGTTTTAATTTTCCATACAATTCGTCTCCCAAAATCACACAATGCTATTATTTTTCTGCGCCCTACTAGAAAGCTTCGCTTCTAGGGCAAATATTTGTTTTAAGAACATCAAATTTCCGCGGGGCAACTATCAGCCGATAGTTCCTCGACAGAAACACTATTGTGTAAATCCTAAGTTTCAGTCTCTCGAGTGCAGTATTTCCTTATGAAATTCGTCTCCAAAGAACCCAAAAATTCGACATCGCTGCCGCTATTTTGAACGGTATTCATCAGCCAGGCCACATTTTGGTGACGTCACGACAGTAATAGGTTATGGCTGCTCTTAAAGATGATTTCCAGTCCGTTCTGCGCACTCTCGAGAGTTTGTTTACGAATTCTGTTTTGTTTCATGCATGATGTCACAAAATGTAGCATTTCGCATCTACTTACATGAAGTAAATTCGAAGTTTCATGTCAACCGCCATTTTCCGATGCGAAGCTTTATACTTCATTCTTTCTGATATCACTTGATGAAAAAACTTCAAAGCTGTAAAACTCAAGGAAACTATTGGAGAAAGAATTTAAATGCGCCTCGAAGATACGGTAAGCAGTTCGTAACGAATAACATCGATTTATCTCTAATGTTTGTGAGCCTCACAAACATTAGACCGCTGAGACTGCGCAGTACGGACTGGAAATCAGCTTTAAACTGTATTATTTCTGCCAAACGTGCTCTAAACCACGAAAATGATAGCAGTGCATATAGTCAAGTGACTAATCGGTTGAAAAAAAAAGCATTTTGCTGCTGACCTTGACAGATATGCAAAGTCAGTTGCAAGTTTTTCTGCTTCTCGCCAATTTCGAGTTGACGAAATGACGTCATGCATATAGACAAGTCTTGACTGCCAATTGCAGTTTTAATATGGCAGCGTTTTCAGAGTGACATTTTGGGTTTCTTTCTAGACAAATTTCTTCAGGAAAGCAGTCACTTTAGAAGATCAAAACTTTAATTGGCGAGTGAAAAACCCAATGTTTATTTGCTATAGTTGGAGACAAAAAAAGTAAGCATTTCGGATCGACCTTCTTCTTTAGGTTGAAGAATCCCTTTACGTTTGATGCTGAGTTTTATTTATCACTAGCTTGTTGTTTTTAAATTACACACAAATAAACCTGGCGGCCATTTTAAACCTTAAATGTGGAGTCTTAGACCATTTCTTAAAGTCTTAAACGATTTTTTCATTTGTATATGTTTAGAACGTTTCACTACTTGATAATATTACTCACGGTAAGCCGACCGAGACTTTTCAGCATACTCTACCGCTAAATCATTGGCAATATGAATTAACCTTGAAAATGATTAGCAGCAAATGAGAACATATCTGCAAGTGCTGGAGCAAGATAGAAATAAGGTTCGTTTACTGAAATGCATGCAAGCTGGAGAAACTTGCGACCGAAGCGATACTGTTTGGGTAACTGAACACTTGATGCATCACTGGACAGACTGGAGGGAAACTGAGAAAACAACAAAATAGACTAAGTTAACGTTTATAATAATTATCATGGGCCAAGAGTTATGGTCCGATAGGTATGTGAGCTTTTTCTGAAACGCTGGCCAGGCCGGGAAAGAAAAGAAAAGACAAAAACAATTATAAAGCCAATTGAGACTCATGTAGGTAGCTCCTTGATCCCTGATGTTAAGTTCCGTTTTACAACGATAGTAGTTGAATTAATAGCACGCTCAGGATAATGTTCGCGGACAAGATCCCAGCATATTTATTCGTGTCAAATGGAGGTTATTGTTCATTTGTCTAGTTTTTGTTGCAATTAACGATAAACACCGCAGGTAATAAGTCAAAATTTTGCCAAAATCGAATCGCAATACTTAATACTCAAGCTGAAGTCGGGAATGATGAGACATATGTTTTAGTGGCAGATCTAGGGGAGGGGCCAAGAGGTACGGCCCTCTTACTTTGGAAGAAATTATAGAAGGAAGAAAAGCCAGCAGGGCAAGCAAGATAAAACCGCACCCCTCCCTGTTATCTCAAAGTCTGGATCCGCCACTGTGGTTTATCGCCTTTAATTTGTATGGAAGTTGAACTTGTTGAATGACTTGTATGGAGTGCGGATACGTTTTGTTCTTTTATACTTAGCTAGCAAATGCAGCAGTCAATGAATGAAATACCTAAAAAGATCTAGATGTTATTTCAAACCAAACCAATTGTGTTGCTGCTCTAGTTGAGATCTTTGGATGACTTTGTCTAGCTGGTTGTTTGTCCAATGCTTCAGTATTCCTGTCGACATGCTCGTTGTTTCTTAAAAATAGTAATCCACTATTTGCTAGTTTTCTGAAAAGGTTTTCGTGGAGGTTTTTTAAATCAAGTAAGCCAACTTTAATGTCACAAATTTAGCCACCTAGAGCCTTAATGAACATGATATTGTGGTTGATGAAGCTCGGTTGAGGCGAATAAATATGTTTCACTTTTAATCTTAAGCATAAAATGGCACAGAGTTTTATTTGCTGTACTCTATTTTAAATTTGCACTGAAATAAGCGGAAATCATGCTGTTCTGAATCAATCAGATCCGGGAGGTTCCATAGCTTAAGTATTAGCAGCATGAAGCATTTTATGGTTTTGCTTCCCAGTGGGTCGAATGCGTGCCGATGGACGACTGGACAAGAACATTAAAAGAATCGTTTTGTGAATTTCAGTGGTTAATACCTGTTTAAAATGAATTGGTAGCTTTGTAACTCAAATGATGATGGTCGTTCTTCAGGTCTCCTGCCGAAACAATAATATAAATTTATTAACACTGTCTCTGCCTCTGCATCGTATCATTATCTTTTGACCAACACCACCCCAGTGACGCCTGCGCTCGTAGTTTCACAAGCTCTCTAACATCTTAGTCAAATCTCTATTAAGCAGCCACCCTCTACAAATGGATAGTGTCTGTTTACAAGATGTTGACCTCTTGGAAGAAGTTCGTCAAGTATTAGTGCGAGGCTTTATTATAGTAAAAAAGTCAATTTATTTAAATACAAATGTGTTGTAAGGAAATATGGGATATACGTCTGTCTGACAACAATTAACGTGTGTTTGAATCTTTTTTTTATCAGTGGTCGCTTTCTATTTCGGACTCTTATCTGCCATCGCCTTTTCCTTTATAGGGGTAAGCACAGTAGAAAATAATTACTCAATATACTCTTTCCATCTCGAAATCTGTTACTAAATAATTAGTGTTTGTGCCGAAGGTTTTAGAGAATAATCGTGCTCCTACAACACATGCAAAAAATTTCGGATGATTTTAATTTGGGACAAAACAAGCGTCCGAAAATATAACTGTCCGAGAGTTTAAAGCATCCTTGTAATTGGCGTTTTGTAGGCGTAAATTTACTTTGGCCATGTTTCATCAGTGTCTTAAATTGTTGATCGAAATTTGTTCAAAATGAGATAAAAAGTGTCCGGAGATTAATGGTCCAGAATATAATCCGAAATTTCTACGTCCGATTTTTTGCAATTATATAATTTCAAATCACGCTACGTGCTTTTCCAGTTACTCCCTGAATTATACTCTACCAGACCCAATTACTATTACTTATCATTTTGCAAGAACGCGTAGCGTCGCAACTCAAGGGAAGATGGTCGTTGGTTAGGGTTTAGACAAAAAATGACTTAAAGCTCGGACAACACTAATATTCACTTCCCAACTTTATAATCACTACTTCTGCTTTTGCATCGCAGTGATGTCACTTTTTGCACGGAACAATGACATTGCTAAAATGACATCCGCCTTTCTTCTTTTTCATACACATTCTTTATCTAGACAACCACTTGTTTAACTCTGATATTAACAATACCAACCACTTCAAGGCAGCCATAATAAACATTTTTGCATCTTGTGATACATTCAACGGCAGCATAGGCACAATGGGCCGTGAGGCAACCTCCCAAGCGGCCGGTATTGGGGGAAGGTGTCTCAGAGGAGGTTTTCCTGTTAACATTTCGACAACTGTGCATCCCAGACTCCTTTAAAAAACAGTAAAAGAGTTTGACGTTAAAACATGAATCTGGCATACCTTGACGAATGTTACAGTTTTACATACTTAAATTTCTGTGAGCACAAAATCCGTTTCGACCCCTTGAATCATACATTCCGCATACGCGGTCACACTGAGCTACAACAATGGCGTTCCCGAGGCCTGCATGATAATACCCGTTTTCGTTCACTGGTCACTGATCATCCTACGCTACAGACAAAGTAAAAACTCGGAACCAGAAAACCCTAGTTTGGTTTGACCATTTGTCTCTGACCATTGATAAAGAAAGCAACCACTGTAATTAACGCTGCAGGCTAAGAGGTCTACATTGTTAGGAATGGACCGTTATTTTTCTGGTGGAGGATGTGGAAAATATTGAAAATTTTTTTTTGCAGCAACTAAAAGCCCAAAATAAATTGCTCGCAAACATGATATGTATAAAAACAGTTTGTATAGAGGTCAGAGAAACCTGAAACCTATTAATGAAAAAAAACTTTCAAAACTGAAATTTAGGCTAAGAGTATGTAGTTGTTTGTAGACAGGATACAGGGCTCCATTAAAAACAACATGCTACTACTAGTACTAAGACCATTCATGTCTAACATAAAGTAGGTATAGCTTTCCTGAAATTTTCTTCAAAAAATAGTTTAAAATCATGCGCTTTTCAGTAACCCAAGGGCTGAACATTTTTAAATGTTCAGTCTTTGGGTTACTGAAAAGCGCATGATTTTAAAAAGTCTAAGCAACGGCTTTGGCGTTGCACTGTCGGCAATCATCATATTGTACGTCTCAGAAAAAGAAAGAGATTAGTTCAGAGGTGTCAAAGGTAACGTTAGCCTCCTACGCAGACATTCTTTGGGCTCGTCACGCAATCTTCCTCCCCCACGAACGTCTGCTGAAACGAACGGGTTGTTTAATTAGACCAATCACAGCGCACTGCCCGATCAAGGCAGCGAACTTTGAACCTTGGTAAATTTTCGCGCGCGAAGTTGTAAGAAACTAAATAGGGGATATTTGCGTGGCCTTCCAACGGGTTTGCGAGACTTTCAAAATCGTCGATTTGAATCCTTTTCAGCGAGAAGCTATGGAATATTTTGTGAAGAAAAAGGTGGACGTCTTCGTTAATCTACCGACTGGGAACGGGAAGGCGCTTATTTATCAAGCTGATGATTGTGAATAAAAGACAGGCCAAACACGACTCCTACAGTTCGTGGCATTTGTACATTTGCCGTTTATTTTTCGGTCTTTGGACTTCTGTGTCGCTTCACTCTTGTTTATGAAGGGTATTTCGTGTTCGTGGACAAATATGATACTTGTCAGTGATAAGAATCTACCGACTGTACTTGCAAACAGTTTTAATCATAGCCGGGCCCGTCACAATGTAGGTGTAGAATGCGAGTAAGCAACACGTTTAGAGTAAATGTCATATTTTGTCCCTTAAAAGCAAATACTTGGAGACTTAAAAACAAATCGTGCAATAGAAATGAGCCAAGACAATACACTAACACATGGCAAATTATAGAGGTGTCAAAATCAACGAAGCAACACGCAGATAACAACGGAAATCATGCAGGCCTATGCCTTCGCACGATTCAGTTAACGGCTCTAGTTTTCTCCTAATTACACAATATGGGTTGCTGGACGAAAACACACTCAAGCCTATTTCCACAGCGCATTCAATTAAGTGTGCGATGTCCACTGAACTCTTGCCAAACACTCTTATTCTCGCCTGAGGGATTAACGGAAAACTGCATAGAAGACAGTTGTTTCCGACGATTTTTTTCGGAGTTTCTTCCATACACGAAGCAAGGATTTGGAATCTGTTTTCCGTGAGTAATAAGAAACGTGGGAAAATTAATCACCCTCTTGGGGGTTGTTCTATCACAGCTTATGATTGGCTTTCTATTGAACAATAACCAAGCGTCGATTGGCTCTTCGGTGATCTCCACGTGCTCTCTGGCTGATCTTTTTGAACAAAGGGTAAGGAATGTGCCCATTCGTTTCAGCAGACGTTCGTGGGGGAGGAAGATTGCGTGACGAGCCCAAAGAATGTCTGCGTAGGAGGCTAAGGTAACGTTCGCGGGGAGTGATTGGTGTAAAGCTTTGCAGATTTCTCTTTTTCCAATTCGTTGGGCGCCGCCGTAAAATATTAAATAAAATAATGATTGACGGCAGCAAAAAAGAAACCTTTTTGAGTCAGAACGTGGTTAAAAGGATCGAAATAAAATTGGTTGCAGGAAGGTGCATAAAAATGCAGAAAAAAATGTTTCATTCCTGCCCTCCAGGAAAATAATGGTGACCAAAAATGCGCAATAACTATGTAATGCAGTGCTTGTCCTTTCACGCCTACCAGACATCTGCTTTGCGTCCATATGGCTCACCCCTGCATATCTCCGGTGCCATCCAGTACGGAGTGCCGCAAACAGATTTCAAATTTGTTTGACTCCCAATTTTCTGGAGAAAAACAATTAGACGAGAAAATCATTATTTTCCCAAAATAAGCCGGTAATTATTGAAAGTGACCCGCTTGTCCTGCCTGGAATAGATAAAAAACACTGACAAGGGCTAGAGGTTTTTTATACTAACAAGGTTGTATTTGACGCCTATCAACCGAGTCCACCTGGCAACAGTAACAACTCCGCTGGCATGGCCTACCAGCAGAAGGAAGCCGTTTGGCTTTTAGTGGGACTCGTCAGTACTGAGCATAGTTAATAGAGGGAAACTCCGAATTGTTATGAGGCCGGGCAAACTTCAATGGATCTAACAAAAACATCAGCAGTTAATATGTTAAAGGTCCGCGTCCGTGAGCAGTCTTTAGTTTTGTGTTAAGATACTTTGCTTATATATGAATATGCCGCATGAATTAGGAAACTGAAACTTTTCAATCGGTTAGTCGCTCAGACAGAAGTACACACCTAATGTGTTTTGTGCATGGTTATACAAAAAAGCTCGCGCTCCTTATAAATTGCATTCCCCTCTCTGAACTTTGCTCTACCAAAGGCCTATACAATACATGAATGTACAACCACAGTTCAAATATTGAATTATTTCATATACTTCACAATGTACTTACTGCATACAACTCACTGTTATTACCTGAACTATTTTTGATAACCCAAAGTCAGCTAATTTCACATTCCCTTTGCCGTCTAAAAGAACATTTGATCCTAGAAATAACATATGCAGAATTCTGAAGGTTCATAGCAAAAACAAACTTCACTAATAAACTAAAACAGATGGGGAAACGAAAAATGTATTGTCAGGGTTTACTAAATGGTTCAAGAGACTTCGGTGCTGCTTAATGTAGGATTAACAAAAAACTCTGAGCTTTTAGTTTTTTAATTGTAATTAACAAAGGTAACTAAGTACCACCGCTACTTCTATGTTTACTTTCAGAGCTTAATTTGCAAAAAATCTCTAGCACAAATTTTGAGCTTTTTAGAAAGAGGAAAAATTTTACATTTTCTTAAATTACGAAACATCTATTGTGTAGAGATTTATTTTACTTTGCTTTAACTTGCGTGATTATTGATTCACAGCCAAATTATAATTCCTGAAATTTTGAGGCGGGCCAAAGAGGTAGATTTTGAGAAAATGTGCACCTATTAGTGCGCAGTCTATTTTGAAGCACTCGGTCGTTCACTTTCGCTATTTATTTACGTTTTAATTGTTAATATATCACTTATAGTAAAACATTTAAGAAAACAGCAATTAGAGAAAGAAAAAAACTTCTCGGAACATTTTTCAAACAGTTGGGCTCTCATTCTCAAGCAAAACTGTGGTAAGTTTAACTCTTAGAGCTATTTAAAGAAAAAAAGTAGCATTACTTTTGTCACAGTAAAACTCCAGTCACGAACCTAGATTTATGTTATAATTCTCTTGGTTCAGTGTCTTTTCGAATCTTCCACCCAAGTGCTTCATATCATTATCAGCAAAACCAGTTGCACGAATATTGCAAACATACCTTTTATGTCTCTGTGTATTATATTCAATGAATGCAAAAAGGTCACTCCTTCTAACATTTGCTTTGTGTACCAGCTTGATTCCTGTTCGGAAAGAACTCCGCCACGCCTTTTTATGTGGTCAGACAATGATCCCTGGAGAAAACACCAAAACATTAGTTAGATTTTAATTTGGAATTTTATAGTATTCTTATTATAAATGGCAACAATAGTTCTATTAGCATCTCGATCTTTAGAGCCACCCTCTGTAAATATCAACTATGGTTATTTGGACGATAAAGATCAATCTTCTCAAACTTTCTCAGATGAATAGTCTAAATAATTGATTCTCAAATTATAACTTTCAGTTCAATTCGATTCGTATTTTAGCGCTGGGGCCATTATCTTGTTTTTGCTCCCTTGAAAGGGCTTTCAGCAGCCATTTTAGGGCACATTTTTAACAACTTGCCAGGTAAAAAGCCCTTCATTCGAGACAAGCAAATTATAGCAGTTGTTACGTTGGAAGGCTGTTTCGGCAATTTGATGGAAACTTTTTTTTTTTTACAGAATTTTAAATTTCTTCCTCTTCGAACTACTCAAGATGCGCCACAAACAATGGTGAACGGTGTATGGTATAAAAAAAAACAACAAAAACAAAATAGACAGCATCAAGCTCCTGATGAGGTGTACCAGTTCATCAATGAGGCAATATTAGGGG
>JAHPZR010051068.1:0-20062 GCA_019787425.1 Platygyra sinensis | reverse complement strand
ACAATTAACGTGTGTTTGAATCTTTTTTTTATCAGTGGTCGCTTTCTATTTCGGACTCTTATCTGCCATCGCCTTTTCCTTTATAGGGGTAAGCACAGTAGAAAATAATTACTCAATATACTCTTTCCATCTCGAAATCTGTTACTAAATAATTAGTGTTTGTGCCGAAGGTTTTAGAGAATAATCGTGCTCCTACAACACATGCAAAAAATTTCGGATGATTTTAATTTGGGACAAAACAAGCGTCCGAAAATATAACTGTCCGAGAGTTTAAAGCATCCTTGTAATTGGCGTTTTGTAGGCGTAAATTTACTTTGGCCATGTTTCATCAGTGTCTTAAATTGTTGATCGAAATTTGTTCAAAATGAGATAAAAAGTGTCCGGAGATTAATGGTCCAGAATATAATCCGAAATTTCTACGTCCGATTTTTTTGCAATTATATAATTTCAAATCACGCTACGTGCTTTTCCAGTTACTCCCTGAATTATACTCTACCAGACCCAATTACTATTACTTATCATTTTGCAAGAACGCGTAGCGTCGCAACTCAAGGGAAGATGGTCGTTGGTTAGGGTTTAGACAAAAAATGACTTAAAGCTCGGACAACACTAATATTCACTTCCCAACTTTATAATCACTACTTCTGCTTTTGCATCGCAGTGATGTCACTTTTTGCACGGAACAATGACATTGCTAAAATGACATCCGCCTTTCTTCTTTTTCATACACATTCTTTATCTAGACAACCACTTGTTTAACTCTGATATTAACAATACCAACCACTTCAAGGCAGCCATAATAAACATTTTTGCATCTTGTGATACATTCAACGGCAGCATAGGCACAATGGGCCGTGAGGCAACCTCCCAAGCGGCCGGTATTGGGGGAAGGTGTCTCAGAGGAGGTTTTCCTGTTAACATTTCGACAACTGTGCATCCCAGACTCCTTTAAAAAACAGTAAAAGAGTTTGACGTTAAAACATGAATCTGGCATACCTTGACGAATGTTACAGTTTTACATACTTAAATTTCTGTGAGCACAAAATCCGTTTCGACCCCTTGAATCATACATTCCGCATACGCGGTCACACTGAGCTACAACAATGGCGTTCCCGAGGCCTGCATGATAATACCCGTTTTCGTTCACTGGTCACTGATCATCCTACGCTACAGACAAAGTAAAAACTCGGAACCAGAAAACCCTAGTTTGGTTTGACCATTTGTCTCTGACCATTGATAAAGAAAGCAACCACTGTAATTAACGCTGCAGGCTAAGAGGTCTACATTGTTAGGAATGGACCGTTATTTTTCTGGTGGAGGATGTGGAAAATATTGAAAATTTTTTTTTGCAGCAACTAAAAGCCCAAAATAAATTGCTCGCAAACATGATATGTATAAAAACAGTTTGTATAGAGGTCAGAGAAACCTGAAACCTATTAATGAAAAAAAAACTTTCAAAACTGAAATTTAGGCTAAGAGTATGTAGTTGTTTGTAGACAGGATACAGGGCTCCATTAAAAACAACATGCTACTACTAGTACTAAGACCATTCATGTCTAACATAAAGTAGGTATAGCTTTCCTGAAATTTTCTTCAAAAAATAGTTTAAAATCATGCGCTTTTCAGTAACCCAAGGGCTGAACATTTTTAAATGTTCAGTCTTTGGGTTACTGAAAAGCGCATGATTTTAAAAAGTCTAAGCAACGGCTTTGGCGTTGCACTGTCGGCAATCATCATATTGTACGTCTCAGAAAAAGAAAGAGATTAGTTCAGAGGTGTCAAAGGTAACGTTAGCCTCCTACGCAGACATTCTTTGGGCTCGTCACGCAATCTTCCTCCCCCACGAACGTCTGCTGAAACGAACGGGTTGTTTAATTAGACCAATCACAGCGCACTGCCCGATCAAGGCAGCGAACTTTGAACCTTGGTAAATTTTCGCGCGCGAAGTTGTAAGAAACTAAATAGGGGATATTTGCGTGGCCTTCCAACGGGTTTGCGAGACTTTCAAAATCGTCGATTTGAATCCTTTTCAGCGAGAAGCTATGGAATATTTTGTGAAGAAAAAGGTGGACGTCTTCGTTAATCTACCGACTGGGAACGGGAAGGCGCTTATTTATCAAGCTGATGATTGTGAATAAAAGACAGGCCAAACACGACTCCTACAGTTCGTGGCATTTGTACATTTGCCGTTTATTTTTCGGTCTTTGGACTTCTGTGTCGCTTCACTCTTGTTTATGAAGGGTATTTCGTGTTCGTGGACAAATATGATACTTGTCAGTGATAAGAATCTACCGACTGTACTTGCAAACAGTTTTAATCATAGCCGGGCCCGTCACAATGTAGGTGTAGAATGCGAGTAAGCAACACGTTTAGAGTAAATGTCATATTTTGTCCCTTAAAAGCAAATACTTGGAGACTTAAAAACAAATCGTGCAATAGAAATGAGCCAAGACAATACACTAACACATGGCAAATTATAGAGGTGTCAAACTCAACGAAGCAACACGCAGATAACAACGGAAATCATGCAGGCCTATGCCTTCGCACGATTCAGTTAACGGCTCTAGTTTTCTCCTAATTACACAATATGGGTTGCTGGACGAAAACACACTCAAGTCTATTTCCACAGCGCATTCAATTAAGTGTGCGATGTCCACTGAACTCTTGCCAAACACTCTTATTCTCGCCTGAGGGATTAACGGAAAACTGCATAGAAGACAGTTGTTTCCGACGATTTTTTTCGGAGTTTCTTCCATACACGAAGCAAGGATTTGGAATCTGTTTTCCGTGAGTAATAAGAAACGTGGGAAAATTAATCACCCTCTTGGGGGTTGTTCTATCACAGCTTATGATTGGCTTTCTATTGAACAATAACCAAGCGTCGATTGGCTCTTCGGTGATCTCCACGTGCTCTCTGGCTGATCTTTTTGAACAAAGGGTAAGGAATGTGCCCATTCGTTTCAGCAGACGTTCGTGGGGGAGGAAGATTGCGTGACGAGCCCAAAGAATGTCTGCGTAGGAGGCTAAGGTAACGTTCGCGGGGAGTGATTGGTGTAAAGCTTTGCAGATTTCTCTTTTTCCAATTCGTTGGGCGCCGCCGTAAAATATTAAATAAAATAATGATTGACGGCAGCAAAAAAGAAACCTTTTTGAGTCAGAACGTGGTTAAAAGGATCGAAATAAAATTGGTTGCAGGAAGGTGCATAAAAATGCAGAAAAAAATGTTTCATTCCTGCCCTCCAGGAAAATAATGGTGACCAAAAATGCGCAATAACTATGTAATGCAGTGCTTGTCCTTTCACGCCTACCAGACATCTGCTTTGCGTCCATATGGCTCACCCCTGCATATCTCCGGTGCCATCCAGTACGGAGTGCCGCAAACAGATTTCAAATTTGTTTGACTCCCAATTTTCTGGAGAAAAACAATTAGACGAGAAAATCATTATTTTCCCAAAATAAGCCGGTAATTATTGAAAGTGACCCGCTTGTCCTGCCTGGAATAGATAAAAAACACTGACAAGGGCTAGAGGTTTTTTATACTAACAAGGTTGTATTTGACGCCTATCAACCGAGTCCACCTGGCAACAGTAACAACTCCGCTGGCATGGCCTACCAGCAGAAGGAAGCCGTTTGGCTTTTAGTGGGACTCGTCAGTACTGAGCATAGTTAATAGAGGGAAACTCCGAATTGTTATGAGGCCGGGCAAACTTCAATGGATCTAACAAAAACATCAGCAGTTAATATGTTAAAGGTCCGCGTCCGTGAGCAGTCTTTAGTTTTGTGTTAAGATACTTTGCTTATATATGAATATGCCGCATGAATTAGGAAACTGAAACTTTTCAATCGGTTAGTCGCTCAGACAGAAGTACACACCTAATGTGTTTTGTGCATGGTTATACAAAAAAGCTCGCGCTCCTTATAAATTGCATTCCCCTCTCTGAACTTTGCTCTACCAAAGGCCTATACAATACATGAATGTACAACCACAGTTCAAATATTGAATTATTTCATATACTTCACAATGTACTTACTGCATACAACTCACTGTTATTACCTGAACTATTTTTGATAACCCAAAGTCAGCTAATTTCACATTCCCTTTGCCGTCTAAAAGAACATTTGATCCTAGAAATAACATATGCAGAATTCTGAAGGTTCATAGCAAAAACAAACTTCACTAATAAACTAAAACAGATGGGGAAACGAAAAATGTATTGTCAGGGTTTACTAAATGGTTCAAGAGACTTCGGTGCTGCTTAATGTAGGATTAACAAAAAACTCTGAGCTTTTAGTTTTTTAATTGTAATTAACAAAGGTAACTAAGTACCACCGCTACTTCTATGTTTACTTTCAGAGCTTAATTTGCAAAAAATCTCTAGCACAAATTTGAGCTTTTTAGAAAGAGGAAAAATTTTACATTTTCTTAAATTACGAAACATCTATTGTGTAGAGATTTATTTTACTTTGCTTTAACTTGCGTGATTATTGATTCACAGCCAAATTATAATTCCTGAAATTTTGAGGCGGGCCAAAGAGGTAGATTTTGAGAAAATGTGCACCTATTAGTGCGCAGTCTATTTTGAAGCACTCGGTCGTTCACTTTCGCTATTTATTTACGTTTTTAATTGTTAATATATCACTTATAGTAAAACATTTAAGAAAACAGCAATTAGAGAAAGAAAAAAACTTCTCGGAACATTTTTCAAACAGTTGGGCTCTCATTCTCAAGCAAAACTGTGGTAAGTTTAACTCTTAGAGCTATTTAAAGAAAAAAAGTAGCATTACTTTTGTCACAGTAAAACTCCAGTCACGAACCTAGATTTATGTTATAATTCTCTTGGTTCAGTGTCTTTTCGAATCTTCCACCCAAGTGCTTCATATCATTATCAGCAAAACCAGTTGCACGAATATTGCAAACATACCTTTTATGTCTCTGTGTATTATATTCAATGAATGCAAAAAGGTCACTCCTTCTAACATTTGCTTTGTGTACCAGCTTGATTCCTGTTCGGAAAGAACTCCGCCACGCCTTTTTATGTGGTCAGACAATGATCCCTGGAGAAAACACCAAAACATTAGTTAGATTTTAATTTGGAATTTTATAGTATTCTTATTATAAATGGCAACAATAGTTCTATTAGCATCTCGATCTTTAGAGCCACCCTCTGTAAATATCAACTATGGTTATTTGGACGATAAAGATCAATCTTCTCAAACTTTCTCAGATGAATAGTCTAAATAATTGATTCTCAAATTATAACTTTCAGTTCAATTCGATTCGTATTTTAGCGCTGGGGCCATTATCTTGTTTTTGCTCCCTTGAAAGGGCTTTCAGCAGCCATTTTAGGGCACATTTTTAACAACTTGCCAGGTAAAAAGCCCTTCATTCGAGACAAGCAAATTATAGCAGTTGTTACGTTGGAAGGCTGTTTCGGCAATTTGATGGAAACTTTTTTTTTTTTACAGAATTTTAAATTTCTTCCTCTTCGAACTACTCAAGATGCGCCACAAACAATGGTGAACGGTGTATGGTATAAAAAAAAACAACAAAAACAAAATAGACAGCATCAAGCTCCTGATGAGGTGTACCAGTTCATCAATGAGGCAATATTAGGGGATTTTCAGGTAAAAATAATGCGGTAGAGCATGTTTAGGTCAGATAAAACGAGACATTAATTGAGTAGAAAATCGTTAAGCTGGACTTAACAGGATGCAAGATACTTTGGCCAAAAATTAATAGGATAAGGAATACACCGACCGCCTCTCACTATGGAACCTCAACAATGGTCTGCTACTTAGAATAAAATAAAAGCACTCCAACTGCTTTAAGCATTTATTCTGGACTTCTAGTACTTAAATATACAATCGATTATAAAAATGCTAATAAGATGCTCACTAAAACTCTAGAATATTTACATAGAAACAATACATCAAAAAGACGTAAATACGTCTTATTAGCATTTTTATAATCGATTGTATATTTAAGCGCATACAAAAATTTTTACTTTTCAACTTGAAAATGACCGTCGAACGGTCGAAACGTCTTTTTGATGTAGTGTTTCTATGTAAATATTTTAGAGTTTTGGTGAGTATCTTATTAGCATTTTTATAATCGATTGTATATTTTAGAGCATACAAAAATTTTTACTTTTCAACTTGAAAATGACCGTCGAACGGTCGAAACGTCTTTTTGATGTAGTGTTTCTATGCAAATATTTTAGAGTTTTAGTGAGTATCTTATCAGCATTTTTATAATCGATTGTATATTTAAGCGCATACAAAAATGTTTGCTTTTCAACTTCGAACGGTCGAAACGTCTTTTTGATGTATTGTTTCGGTATGTAAATATTTTAGTACTCATAACAACAACAAGCTTTATTACCAAATTAAAACGTTAAATATAATTTGCAATATAATATATTAATACAAAAAAGGTAACATTTACTCAGAATAGCCAAAAAACTAATCGAGCTGAGCAAAACTAAATAACGGTGGAATATGAAAGTTTGGTATTCGATTTTAGGGATTTGAGGTTAGGTAACCCACTCTCTTGTTAATAATTTCTAAGTCCGCACTTGATACCCTTGGTACGCCGCATAGATAGATAAAGACGGGACTAGTGAAATAAACAGAGAATTGAATATGCGCCGAATTTTCTACCGTTTAACACGTAATTCGTACATGACACCCTTTGTGTCGCTGCAAAGAGATCGAGGCCTCCGGCAAAATTCCACACTATATATGTATACAATTGTCATCCTAAGCTCATTAGTTTTTGA
This sequence comes from Platygyra sinensis, assembly GCA_019787425.1. Taxonomy (NCBI): domain Eukaryota; kingdom Metazoa; phylum Cnidaria; class Anthozoa; order Scleractinia; family Merulinidae; genus Platygyra; species Platygyra sinensis. The sequence continues at coordinate 13,283 of JAHPZR010051068.1, read as the reverse complement.
CGAGAATTTTAATTTACTACAAATAGAGTAGGGACAGAATTCCAATGAAAAGCCTCTTACTTGCCTTTTTTGTTTAACATTATACTTGTGTCTTTCGCTGCACAAAATGCCATCAAATACTGCAAAACGCAACAGGATGACAAGTAGTGCGCAAAAAGTAATGTTAAGTGACGCGCGTTCTATTTAAACTTCTTATATTTTCTAAGCCGTCCCACTTTTGCATCAGATAACGAAATACCCAGAAAATTACTGAAGAATCATTTACAGTACGGTTCATGTTGACTTGTTAATGAAAGAGAAAAACCTATTTGACAAGGCCTAAAATATGCTACAGAGACAATCGTGGTATTCTCTCTGTCTACTCTTCCAGTCCCTGCTGAAGAAATTAAGCCTAGGTCCTTAAAGTGAAGAAAAAGGTCCTTCGTTTCACTGAAAAGAATAGCTATTTTCAGGTCAGGGGACGAACAGCCGAAGTAGTTACTGTAGCACAAAAGATGAGGCCAGAATTAAGTGGTGCACCTTAGTTGGGTTCCTGACCCTCGCCACGTTCAATCCTTCTCCAGAATGGCTTCAAAGCTGAGAAACAGACACGAGGAGGTCATCGAATAAGACACAACAGCTGCTTGAAATCGCGTTGCATTAAACGCATCTATAATGGTTTTAAAAAGCTAAGCGTAAACACCAGTGCTTCGCTTGATATATGCGAGTATTTTGATCTTGATCTTTGCAACATCCGAAAATTGCGTGAAGCGCCTTACCTAAAGTTCAAAATTAGTCTCGTGCAGACATACAGCTGCGCTCCATCACAGAACTGAAAGACATTAGCGGCTGTGGGGTGTCTCGGGCTCATAAAGAGCTACTTTAGGAAAACGTGGAAAAAGTAGCCATAGTTATTCAGGGCAAACCACAAAGAAAACTGGCGGTAGCCATTAATTTTTCCAGGGTAATTAGCCTTAAATCTCGAAGAAAACTGCTGAGGACAGATTTTCCTAGAGTTCTTCTTTACATGCAGAAAACTGAGCGCATTTAATATACATCTTTTAACTACATCCTAAATGGTAACATGAAAACAACTTTTGGTATGTTTTTAATAACAAAATCGGCCTAACGGTGTTTTTGGTGCCATTGGACAGTTTTCCTCTGGCTTATATAGCCAAAACACAATCTACATAGCTTTCCCTCACAGCAAAAAAACTAATCACTTGTTGAATGCACGTGACGTCCATTCAAAAACTAAAGAGCCTCCAAAGGTCACGTTTACCCTTATCAGGTATAACATAGTTAATAGAAGGTAATGGTTATGAAACTCGACAAAGTTCTTTGTTGTATGTTTTTGTTCTGTTTTTTGGTCTTGACCCTGCACAAAACACAATAGTTGTTTACTCCGAACTGAGGAACTAACCAGTAGAAACGTGTTGGTTACGTAATTCATGCATTGTGTATGAGCGCAAAACAAAAGATTGTGCAGGGTCGTGGATCTTCCAACATAAATCTTGGCATCTTTGTTTGTTGCTTTGATGTTTGCCGGGCTTCCTAACCAGTCCCCTATATTAACTATGGGCATAAGAGGTACAAAATTTATATATTTTTACAACTTTCCATGTCAATAGCTTCCTTAGTTTGGAAAACAGCTCATTTTCAATTTTGAAGTTTTGGCGGTGCGTGACATAAAGCTAAAATCGCATTTGTCGAAAAATGCACACTTATCTCGTGACTTTAAGCCATTTTAGGAGTTTAAGTGTAGAAAAAGTGCTTGTGTAAATGTTTTTTGGCCCGGTTCTCAAGCTGTTTAAGTTCGGGTCAGGAATGTAAAGTAGAATTATGGTTGGGCAGCTATATCTCTTGTTATGTTTGTTTTACTAAACTAAAGTTTTCCTCCACGTCCTGCCTTGCCTTGACATATTAACTTGACCACGTGACCTGTCCTATTTCCATCAAATTGCCGAAACAGCCGTCCAACGTAACAACTGCTAAGATTTGCTTGTCTTGAATGAAGGGCTTTTTACTTGGATTTATAACGTTTCCTTTGTATGGCAAGTTGTTATAAATGTGCCCTAAAATGACCGCTGAAAGCCCTTTCAGAGGGGTAAAAACAAGATAATGGCCCCAGCGCTAAAATACGAATCAAATTGAACTGAAAGTTATAATTTGGGAATCAATTATTTATCTCTTGTTATGTTTGTTTTTTTTAACCGAAGTTTTCCCTGATGATAAAACTCGACGTCCTGCCTTGCCTTGACATATTAACTTGACCACGTGACCTGTCACGTCATCATTTTGTCAAAATTTGGTAAATCGGCGAATTGGTGGCGAATTTCCATCCTATTGATCAATAAATGAGCGTTTTCGATGCAAATTTAACTTATTTTTCACCAGTAAAAGCCTTTGAGCCAGGCCTTAAACTGACTACTTCAGTTTATAACATCAGTCGACTAGATAGTCAAAGTAAGTTCCGCAGATATTTAAATTATTTACTGGCCGCCATATTGGAGGACCAAGGAGGTCTTCCAACATGGCCGCTCCATACTAAGTTCTATAAATTTGCGCGGAACATTTCGACGAATATCTCAACTTTGGGAAAATGCACACACCTTAAACTTGGAGAAATGTCTCCTTTATTTATTATCTATAATATCACAAATTCTTGACTTAATCCACTCTATATACTTGCCACTTCAATTTCATAACATAAAATTAAAGTAATCGCCCGTTTTTAAAACTTTAACATTATAGTCAATAGTTCGTTAGAGTATTTTAGTCTAGTTTTAAACACGATTCCTAGGAAGACCATGTTAAATATGATTTCGTGTATAAATAAAGATTGATGATGATGATGATGGTGGTGCCCGTTACATTTTGTCTTGTTACCACCTCACAAGTAAGTCAGACATTGACGTCTCTTGCACTTGTTTTGCGCACGCATTATGCCGTCTGTAGTTGGATTTCGGTATGATTTGTTTACGGATACGATATCAGCTGGAAGCCGTGAAATGTTAGTGCTTAGCAATATGCTGCTTTTTTTATTTCTGGTGTTCCTGGTTTTAGTGCAGGTTCGTATTTTAAGCGCGAAATTTGTCTCCACCTTAATAGCTGGCTACAAAACAGGAGGCACCGTCCCTGACTGCCCTTTAGTAATTCTCTCAGCATTTCTTTTTCTGATGCAAAAGTGAAACGATTTAGATATGCATATACAAGCAAAAACTAACGATATCCGACGTTTCGGCGACATCTTGGCGCCATTGTCAAGGGAAACTAATTAAATTAAAAATACGATTACGAGAGTAACTAAGAGTCCAGCGTCATTAATTTGCATAAGTTAAACAAAGACCTTGGCGCGAATTGAGTCTGATTGTACATTTAGGCACGGTCGTAATTGTTTAATGAGTAACATCTCATTAACGAGACAATCAAACTTGTTCTGGCATTTTTTTCAACACCTTAAAACAACTGTGAAGGTCATCCGGAATCCTGCCTGGGTGTCTATTATCATAGTGCTTACGAACTGACGAGGTCTTGCCTCACTATGGAGGTCTTGTTCACTAGGTCGAAAAGATGGAATGCTCCCCTTCCTCGGTACTCAACTCCTAAACCGAGCGCCCCGTATCGAAACTAAAGTGTTCGTAAAGCCAACAAACAGTGGTCTGCTCCTCCATTACCACAGTCACGTTGATAATAGGTACAAGCGCGGCCTACTGTCAACTATGCTCGATCGCGCATATCGCCTGTCTTCGTCATGGTCTTACTTCACTGAGGAGTGCGACCGACTGAAGTCCGTGTTCTCTAACCTGAAGTATCCCAAACACCTTGTGGACTCTACTGTTAAAACCTTCCTAAATTCAAGGGTCACTGACCAGTCTTTATTACGGTCTAAATCTACGACAGGAAACACTATTCGGGTCGTCATACCCTTTAAAGATCAAGATTCTGCTAATATCGTGAAGACGCAGTTAAAAGATCTCAGTGTGAAGCTCCAGGTTAAGTCCAACCAGTGTTTACGAGCCGCAAGATTGCCCATGAGTTCCCGACAAACGAACCAAAGCCTCAGCTCATTGATCAACAATGTGTTGTTTATAATTTCAAGTGTGACCAGTGCGATGCTGGTTATGTCGGATACACCCGTGGACATCTGTTCGTACTCGTCGACGGACATAGAAGCAAGACCTCGTCAGTGCGTAAGCACTATGATAATAGACACCCAGGCAGGATTCCGGATGACCTTCACAGTTGTCTTAAGGTGTTGAAAAAATGCCAGAACAAGTTTGATTGTCTCGTTAATGAGATGTTACTCATTAAACAATTACGACCGTGCCTAAATGTACAATCAGACTCAATTCGCGCCAAGGTCTTTGTTTAACTTATGCAAATTAATGACGCTGGACTCTTAGTTACTCTCGTAATCGCATTTTTAATTTAGTTTCCCTTGACAATGGCGCCAAGATGTCGCCGAAACGTCGGACTTTTCTATCGTTAGTTCGTTAGTTAGTTTGCCCAGATTAGATGGCATTTCGAAGGAATGTCCGGTTTTTTCTGATCTAAACACGCTCTATCCTCTTTTCCCCCTAAATTTAGAGTACCTCTTAGTTTTTTAACCAAATATCCGGTATACTGAAAATCCCCTAATATTGCCTCATTGATGAACTGGTACACCTCATCAGGAGCTTGATGCTGTCTATTTTGTTTTTGTTGTTTTTTTTTATACCATACACCGTTCACCATTGTTTGTGGCGCATCTTGAGTAGTTCGAAGAGGAAGAAATTTAAAATTCTGTAAAAAAAAAAAAGTTTCCATCAAATTGCCGAAACAGCCTTCCAACGTAACAACTGCTATAATTTGCTTGTCTCGAATGAAGGGCTTTTTACCTGGCAAGTTGTTAAAAATGTGCCCTAAAATGGCTGCTGAAAGCCCTTTCAAGGGAGCAAAAACAAGATAATGGCCCCAGCGCTAAAATACGAATCGAATTGAACTGAAAGTTATAATTTGAGAATCAATTATTTAGACTATTCATCTGAGAAAGTTTGAGAAGATTGATCTTTATCGTCCAAATAACCATAGTTGATATTTACAGAGGGTGGCTCTAAAGATCGAGATGCTAATAGAACTATTGTTGCCATTTATAATAAGAATACTATAAAATTCCAAATTAAAATCTAACTAATGTTTTGGTGTTTTCTCCAGGGATCATTGTCTGACCACATAAAAAGGCGTGGCGGAGTTCTTTCCGAACAGGAATCAAGCTGGTACACAAAGCAAATGTTAGAAGGAGTGACCTTTTTGCATTCATTGAATATAATACACAGAGACATAAAAGGTATGTTTGCAATATTCGTGCAACTGGTTTTGCTGATAATGATATGAAGCACTTGGGTGGAAGATTCGAAAAGACACTGAACCAAGAGAATTATAACATAAATCTAGGTTCGTGACTGGAGTTTTACTGTGACAAAAGTAATGCTACTTTTTTTCTTTAAATAGCTCTAAGAGTTAAACTTACCACAGTTTTGCTTGAGAATGAGAGCCCAACTGTTTGAAAAATGTTCCGAGAAGTTTTTTTCTTTCTCTAATTGCTGTTTTCTTAAATGTTTTACTATAAGTGATATATTAACAATTAAAACGTAAATAAATAGCGAAAGTGAACGACCGAGTGCTTCAAAATAGACTGCGCACTAATAGGTGCACATTTTCTCAAAATCTACCTCTTTGGCCCGCCTCAAAATTTCAGGAATTATAATTTGGCTGTGAATCAATAATCACGCAAGTTAAAGCAAAGTAAAATAAATCTCTACACAATAGATGTTTCGTAATTTAAGAAAATGTAAAATTTTTCCTCTTTCTAAAAAGCTCAAAATTTGTGCTAGAGATTTTTTGCAAATTAAGCTCTGAAAGTAAACATAGAAGTAGCGGTGGTACTTAGTTACCTTTGTTAATTACAATTAAAAAACTAAAAGCTCAGAGTTTTTTGTTAATCCTACATTAAGCAGCACCGAAGTCTCTTGAACCATTTAGTAAACCCTGACAATACATTTTTCGTTTCCCCATCTGTTTTAGTTTATTAGTGAAGTTTGTTTTTGCTATGAACCTTCAGAATTCTGCATATGTTATTTCTAGGATCAAATGTTCTTTTAGACGGCAAAGGGAATGTGAAATTAGCTGACTTTGGGTTATCAAAAATAGTTCAGGTAATAACAGTGAGTTGTATGCAGTAAGTACATTGTGAAGTATATGAAATAATTCAATATTTGAACTGTGGTTGTACATTCATGTATTGTATAGGCCTTTGGTAGAGCAAAGTTCAGAGAGGGGAATGCAATTTATAAGGAGCGCGAGCTTTTTTGTATAACCATGCACAAAACACATTAGGTGTGTACTTCTGTCTGAGCGACTAACCGATTGAAAAGTTTCAGTTTCCTAATTCATGCGGCATATTCATATATAAGCAAAGTATCTTAACACAAAACTAAAGACTGCTCACGGACGCGGACCTTTAACATATTAACTGCTGATGTTTTTGTTAGATCCATTGAAGTTTGCCCGGCCTCATAACAATTCGGAGTTTCCCTCTATTAACTATGCTCAGTACTGACGAGTCCCACTAAAAGCCAAACGGCTTCCTTCTGCTGGTAGGCCATGCCAGCGGAGTTGTTACTGTTGCCAGGTGGACTCGGTTGATAGGCGTCAAATACAACCTTGTTAGTATAAAAAACCTCTAGCCCTTGTCAGTGTTTTTTATCTATTCCAGGCAGGACAAGCGGGTCACTTTCAATAATTACCGGCTTATTTTGGGAAAATAATGATTTTCTCGTCTAATTGTTTTTCTCCAGAAAATTGGGAGTCAAACAAATTTGAAATCTGTTTGCGGCACTCCGTACTGGATGGCACCGGAGATATGCAGGGGTGAGCCATATGGACGCAAAGCAGATGTCTGGTAGGCGTGAAAGGACAAGCACTGCATTACATAGTTATTGCGCATTTTTGGTCACCATTATTTTCCTGGAGGGCAGGAATGAAACATTTTTTTCTGCATTTTTATGCACCTTCCTGCAACCAATTTTATTTCGATCCTTTTAACCACGTTCTGACTCAAAAAGGTTTCTTTTTTGCTGCCGTCAATCATTATTTTATTTAATATTTTACGGCGGCGCCCAACGAATTGGAAAAAGAGAAATCTGCAAAGCTTTACACCAATCACTCCCCGCGAACGTTACCTTAGCCTCCTACGCAGACATTCTTTGGGCTCGTCACGCAATCTTCCTCCCCCACGAACGTCTGCTGAAACGAATGGGCACATTCCTTACCCTTTGTTCAAAAAGATCAGCCAGAGAGCACGTGGAGATCACCGAAGAGCCAATCGACGCTTGGTTATTGTTCAATAGAAAGCCAATCATAAGCTGTGATAGAACAACCCCCAAGAGGGTGATTAATTTTCCCACGTTTCTTATTACTCACGGAAAACAGATTCCAAATCCTTGCTTCGTGTATGGAAGAAACTCCGAAAAAAATCGTCGGAAACAACTGTCTTCTATGCAGTTTTCCGTTAATCCCTCAGGCGAGAATAAGAGTGTTTGGCAAGAGTTCAGTGGACATCGCACACTTAATTGAATGCGCTGTGGAAATAGGCTTGAGTGTGTTTTCGTCCAGCAACCCATATTGTGTAATTAGGAGAAAACTAGAGCCGTTAACTGAATCGTGCGAAGGCATAGGCCTGCATGATTTCCGTTGTTATCTGCGTGTTGCTTCGTTGATTTTGACACCTCTATAATTTGCCATGTGTTAGTGTATTGTCTTGGCTCATTTCTATTGCACGATTTGTTTTTAAGTCTCCAAGTATTTGCTTTTAAGGGACAAAATATGACATTTACTCTAAACGTGTTGCTTACTCGCATTCTACACCTACATTGTGACGGGCCCGGCTATGATTAAAACTGTTTGCAAGTACAGTCGGTAGATTCTTATCACTGACAAGTATCATATTTGTCCACGAACACGAAATACCCTTCATAAACAAGAGTGAAGCGACACAGAAGTCCAAAGACCGAAAAATAAACGGCAAATGTACAAATGCCACGAACTGTAGGAGTCGTGTTTGGCCTGTCTTTTATTCACAATCATCAGCTTGATAAATAAGCGCCTTCCCGTTCCCAGTCGGTAGATTAACGAAGACGTCCACCTTTTTCTTCACAAAATATTCCATAGCTTCTCGCTGAAAAGGATTCAAATCGACGATTTTGAAAGTCTCGCAAACCCGTTGGAAGGCCACGCAAATATCCCCTATTTAGTTTCTTACAACTTCGCGCGCGAAAATTTACCAAGGTTCAAAGTTCGCTGCCTTGATCGGGCAGTGCGCTGTGATTGGTCTAATTAAACAACCCGTTCGTTTCAGCAGACGTTCGTGGGGGAGGAAGATTGCGTGACGAGCCCAAAGAATGTCTGCGTAGGAGGCTAACGTTACCTTTGACACCTCTGAACTAATCTCTTTCTTTTTCTGAGACGTACAATATGATGATTGCCGACAGTGCAACGCCAAAGCCGTTGCTTAGACTTTTTAAAATCATGCGCTTTTCAGTAACCCAAAGACTGAACATTTAAAAATGTTCAGCCCTTGGGTTACTGAAAAGCGCATGATTTTAAACTATTTTTTGAAGAAAATTTCAGGAAAGCTATACCTACTTTATGTTAGACATGAATGGTCTTAGTACTAGTAGTAGCATGTTGTTTTTAATGGAGCCCTGTATCCTGTCTACAAACAACTACATACTCTTAGCCTAAATTTCAGTTTTGAAAGTTTTTTTTCATTAATAGGTTTCAGGTTTCTCTGACCTCTATACAAACTGTTTTTATACATATCATGTTTGCGAGCAATTTATTTTGGGCTTTTAGTTGCTGCAAAAAAAATTTTCAATATTTTCCACATCCTCCACCAGAAAAATAACGGTCCATTCCTAACAATGTAGACCTCTTAGCCTGCAGCGTTAATTACAGTGGTTGCTTTCTTTATCAATGGTCAGAGACAAATGGTCAAACCAAACTAGGGTTTTCTGGTTCCGAGTTTTTACTTTGTCTGTAGCGTAGGATGATCAGTGACCAGTGAACGAAAACGGGTATTATCATGCAGGCCTCGGGAACGCCATTGTTGTAGCTCAGTGTGACCGCGTATGCGGAATGTATGATTCAAGGGGTCGAAACGGATTTTGTGCTCACAGAAATTTAAGTATGTAAAACTGTAACATTCGTCAAGGTATGCCAGATTCATGTTTTAACGTCAAACTCTTTTACTGTTTTTTAAAGGAGTCTGGGATGCACAGTTGTCGAAATGTTAACAGGAAAACCTCCTCTGAGACACCTTCCCCCAATACCGGCCGCTTGGGAGGTTGCCTCACGGCCCATTGTGCCTATGCTGCCGTTGAATGTATCACAAGATGCAAAAATGTTTATTATGGCTGCCTTGAAGTGGTTGGTATTGTTAATATCAGAGTTAAACAAGTGGTTGTCTAGATAAAGAATGTGTATGAAAAAGAAGAAAGGCGGATGTCATTTTAGCAATGTCATTGTTCCGTGCAAAAAGTGACATCACTGCGATGCAAAAGCAGAAGTAGTGATTATAAAGTTGGGAAGTGAATATTAGTGTTGTCCGAGCTTTAAGTCATTTTTTGTCTAAACCCTAACCAACGACCATCTTCCCTTGAGTTGCGACGCTACGCGTTCTTGCAAAATGATAAGTAATAGTAATTGGGTCTGGTAGAGTATAATTCAGGGAGTAACTGGAAAAGCACGTAGCGTGATTTGAAATTATATAATTGCAAAAAAATCGGACGTAGAAATTTCGGATTATATTCTGGACCATTAATCTCCGGACACTTTTTATCTCATTTTGAACAAATTTCGATCAACAATTTAAGACACTGATGAAACATGGCCAAAGTAAATTTACGCCTACAAAACGCCAATTACAAGGATGCTTTAAACTCTCGGACAGTTATATTTTCGGACGCTTGTTTTGTCCCAAATTAAAATCATCCGAAATTTTTTGCATGTGTTGTAGGAGCACGATTATTCTCTAAAACCTTCGGCACAAACACTAATTATTTAGTAACAGATTTCGAGATGGAAAGAGTATATTGAGTAATTATTTTCTACTGTGCTTACCCCTATAAAGGAAAAGGCGATGGCAGATAAGAGTCCGAAATAGAAAGCGACCACTGATAAAAAAAAGATTCAAACACACGTTAATTGTTGTCAGACAGACGTATATCCCATATTTCCTTACAACACATTTGTATTTAAATAAATTGACTTTTTTACTATAATAAAGCCTCGCACTAATACTTGACGAACTTCTTCCAAGAGGTCAACATCTTGTAAACAGACACTATCCATTTGTAGAGGGTGGCTGCTTAATAGAGATTTGACTAAGATGTTAGAGAGCTTGTGAAACTACGAGCGCAGGCGTCACTGGGGTGGTGTTGGTCAAAAGATAATGATACGATGCAGAGGCAGAGACAGTGTTAATAAATTTATATTATTGTTTCGGCAGGAGACCTGAAGAACGACCATCATCATTTGAGTTACAAAGCTACCAATTCATTTTAAACAGGTATTAACCACTGAAATTCACAAAACGATTCTTTTAATGTTCTTGTCCAGTCGTCCATCGGCACGCATTCGACCCACTGGGAAGCAAAACCATAAAATGCTTCATGCTGCTAATACTTAAGCTATGGAACCTCCCGGATCTGATTGATTCAGAACAGCATGATTTCCGCTTATTTCAGTGCAAATTTAAAATAGAGTACAGCAAATAAAACTCTGTGCCATTTTATGCTTAAGATTAAAAGTGAAACATATTTATTCGCCTCAACCGAGCTTCATCAACCACAATATCATGTTCATTAAGGCTCTAGGTGGCTAAATTTGTGACATTAAAGTTGGCTTACTTGATTTAAAAAACCTCCACGAAAACCTTTTCAGAAAACTAGCAAATAGTGGATTACTATTTTTAAGAAACAACGAGCATGTCGACAGGAATACTGAAGCATTGGACAAACAACCAGCTAGACAAAGTCATCCAAAGATCTCAACTAGAGCAGCAACACAATTGGTTTGGTTTGAAATAACATCTAGATCTTTTTAGGTATTTCATTCATTGACTGCTGCATTTGCTAGCTAAGTATAAAAGAACAAAACGTATCCGCACTCCATACAAGTCATTCAACAAGTTCAACTTCCATACAAATTAAAGGCGATAAACCACAGTGGCGGATCCAGACTTTGAGATAACAGGGAGGGGTGCGGTTTTATCTTGCTTGCCCTGCTGGCTTTTCTTCCTTCTATAATTTCTTCCAAAGTAAGAGGGCCGTACCTCTTGGCCCCTCCCCTAGATCTGCCACTAAAACATATGTCTCATCATTCCCGACTTCAGCTTGAGTATTAAGTATTGCGATTCGATTTTGGCAAAATTTTGACTTATTACCTGCGGTGTTATCGTTAATTGCAACAAAAACTAGACAAATGAACAATAACCTCCATTTGACACGAATAAATATGCTGGGATCTTGTCCGCGAACATTATCCTGAGCGTGCTATTAATTCAACTACTATCGTTGTAAAACGGAACTTAACATCAGGGATCAAGGAGCTACCTACATGAGTCTCAATTGGCTTTATAATTGTTTTTGTCTTTTCTTTTCTTTCCCGGCCTGGCCAGCGTTTCAGAAAAAGCTCACATACCTATCGGACCATAAACTCTTGGCCCATGATAATTATTATAAACGTTAACTTAGTCTATTTTGTTGTTTTCTCAGTTTCCCTCCAGTCTGTCCAGTGATGCATCAAGTGTTCAGTTACCCAAACAGTATCGCTTCGGTCGCAAGTTTCTCCAGCTTGCATGCATTTCAGTAAACGAACCTTATTTCTATCTTGCTCCAGCACTTGCAGATATGTTCTCATTTGCTGCTAATCATTTTCAAGGTTAATTCATATTGCCAATGATTTAGCGGTAGAGTATGCTGAAAAGTCTCGGTCGGCTTACCGTGAGTAATATTATCAAGTAGTGAAACGTTCTAAACATATACAAATGAAAAAATCGTTTAAGACTTTAAGAAATGGTCTAAGACTCCACATTTAAGGTTTAAAATGGCCGCCAGGTTTATTTGTGTGTAATTTAAAAACAACAAGCTAGTGATAAATAAAACGCAGCATCAAACGTAAAGGGATTCTTCAACCTAAAGAAGAAGGTCGATCCGAAATGCTTACTTTTTTTGTCTCCAACTATAGCAAATAAACATTGGGTTTTTCACTCGCCAATTAAAGTTTGATCTTCTAAAGTGACTGCTTTCCTGAAGAAATTTGTCTAGAAAGAAACCCAAAAATGTCACTCTGAAAACGCTGCCATATTAAAACTGCAATTGGCAGTCAAGACTTGTCTATATGCATGACGTCATTTCGTCCAACTCGAAATTGGCGAGAAGCAGAAAAACTTGCAACTGACTTTGCATATCTGTCAAGGTCAGCAGCAAAATGCTTTTTTTTGCAACCGATTAGGTCACTTGACTATATGCACTGCTATCATTTTCGTGTGTTTAGAGCACGTTTGGGAGAATAATACAGTTTAAAGCTGATTTCCAGTCCGTACTGCGCAGTCTCAGCGGTCTAATGTTTGTGAGGCTCACAAACATTAGAGATAAATCGATGTTATTCGTTACGAACTGCTTACCGTATCTTCGAGGCGCATTTAAATTCTTTCTCCAATAGTTTCCTTGAGTTTTACAGCTTTGAAGTTTTTTCATCAAGTGATATCAGAAAGAATGAAGTATAAAGCTTCGCATCGGAAAATGGCGGTTGACATGAAACTTCGAATTTACTTCATGTAGTAGATGCGAAATGCTACGATTTTGTGACATCCATGCATGAAACAAAACAGAATTCGTAAACAAAAAACTCTCGAGAGTGCGCAGAACGGGACTGGAAATCATCTTTAAGAGCAGCCATAACCTATTACTGTCGTGACGTCACCAAAATGTGGCCTGGCTGATGAATACCGTTCAAAATAGCGGCAGCGATGTCGAATTTTTGGGTTCTTTGGAGACGAATTTCATAAGGAAATACTGCACTCGAGAGACTGAAACTTAGGATTTACACAATAGTGTTTCTGTCGAGGAACTATCGGCTGATAGTTGCCCCGCGGAAATTTGATGTTCTTAAAACAAATATTTGCCCTAGAAGCGAAGCTTTCTAGTAGGGCGCAGAAAAATAATAGCATTGTGTGGATTTTGGGAGACGAATTGTATGGA
>JAHPZR010051067.1:22500-30841 GCA_019787425.1 Platygyra sinensis | reverse complement strand
CAAAAAAGGTTATTCCACGGAAGCTTTCTGCAAATTTGCAAAGCATTTCCAACACGAACTTTAGTATTTACTATTAAACAAAAAACAGAGTAGCCACTTAATATAGACTTCTCTGAAGTGAAGTTTCCACAGCCTTTAATGAAGGTTGCCAATAAAGAATGCAGCATACAGATAGGTATGATGATGATTCTGCAACTGCAAATATGGAGGGTGCCGGGTGTAAACAGGAAGGAAATTGAAATTGAAATTAAAGGCAACGAAGTGGAAATAAATCAATAAAGCGATTACTTACAAGCAATCTGATGGTCCCTAGCACAAACACTTCATAGGTATGCCGATATACACAATCATTATGCACAAAATTAAGAAAAAGGAAGGAAACACTAAGGGAATAAGTAACATGGCGTCCGAAGGTCATACTGCTGACCTTTTTGTATCAACAGGCATTCCGTCATGTAAGAGTTGTGAAATGTCCTTTAAAACGGTAGGTTAATAGACCCTTTTCATAAATGGCTGCCAATTTAAAATTCTTTTGAGTGCATTTAAATTAGCCTCCCTAAACTCGTTTGGGCGTAAAAGTTCTTTTGAATTATCAACTCAAAAACGAGGTTAGTCAGGCTAATTTTAATAATAACAGAAGAATTTATAATTGGCAGCCATTTATGAAAAGGGTCTATGTTATATAATGAACTACTCTTTTCTTACCTTTCCCAAAGCTCGCTGTAACATTAAATTAGAGTAGTTTTAGGACAGTTTTTATACGTTGCGATGAGTTTGTAGAATGGTGGAATATTTTTCTTCCGCCAAAAATTGGCTTACGCTAAAATTAAACATCACGGAAAGCACTTTCGAATAAGACGCTTGATACTGATGTATGCTTCAAATGTTCGATTCTTGAGTCCCTTGATACAAGCCAACTGAATATCACCCTTTGAGTACGGTACGAGGCTGGGAAGTACTTGTCCAAAGTACATGTATGCTTTCGATACTCATTTTATTCTACATAGAACGAACGCTTTGAGAACGAACCATGACAGTATGTTGTCCATTCTTGTGTTTCATTAATCTCACATTGGTCGTGACTTTTCCCAACACTGGCTTTAAGGTTGGAGGAGTTTTACAACAATTTAATACTCCACGTGTTTGTAGAATGGTGGAGTATTTTCCTAGCGCGCTTTTTAATCCCAAAGACAGGCGTGCACTAAAATATCGCTGATAGCATTTTAGAATAAGAAGCTTACTTGTTGAATGAGTGCTTCGCTACACGTTCAGTGGAATGGAATATTCTCCTCCCGCTTTATCTTTCTATAGACACGTGCGCTTAGTAGAAGGTGTAATAAATACTCAGGCAACAAGAAACCCTTAACTCGTGTTATGTTTTGCTTGGGTTATGTTAATTTCATATCATTCCATTCACTTTCCCTTAACCCGATTTTAATACGATTCTCAGTCAACAACAAACGCCTTAGAATGAGAGAAACATACAGCTTGTTATCTTGTTTTGTGTGTTACATGTATGCAGTAATAGCATATTTTCACCCCGCTTTATCGTTCCAGAGAGAACATAAACATACCTACTTGTCGTCTTTGGCGGTCACAAATTTTTGTAAAATCCGGAGGTCAGCACTATTAGGTGGAATTTGCATTACAAAGAAGTGCAAAAAATCGCAAATTTCAAAATGACTTATTGAAAAATTGTGAAGGTAGTGAAAAATCGCAAATTTTGTAAATTTTGTAAAGTCCACAAGCCAGTACTTGCTGGTCAATTAGCATAAAATTGTAAATTTCGGCACAACGCACCGAAAAATCATTGAGGCAATGGATTTTTGTATATCTTGTAGAGTTTAACGAAAAATCGCAAAATTTGGTAAGTTTGAAACTAAAACAAAAAATCGTAAAATTTGCAAAATTTGTAACTGTGTTCAATCCTGGACATAAGTGAAGAAACAATGATACAAAGAACTTATATCTACTTAATATCTATTGTTCATTGCCATGAATGTCTGTATTGTCCATTGCTATCGTTATGTACATGGATTTGAAACAGGATTTGTCTTTGTCAATTGCAGGGGGATCTGATGTGTATGCTGTTTTGGTATGCGGGAATGACCCTTTCTCGCCAAAGTCTGCTGCAATCTTTAAAAGAGATTTACTTGGCCTTAAAAGTGTTCTGACAGACAATCGCATTGTTGGATTAAGGTAGACCTTATCAGAGACTTTTGATATTTTACTGTATATAGTAGTATAGGAAATCTGTCTTTTGATTTTTCCATAGTACAGTGCTCAATACATTAAAGTAGAGCGTAATATATATTGAAAAAAGAAAAAACTACACTTTATAAAAGTGTAGTTTTTTTCTTTTTTTTCAATATGGATAGAGTAGTATATGTATGTTTAGATTGGATCATTATTTTGAAATGTTAAAAATGTGGTGGCTGTGAGATACTGTTGGCATGGTGGATATATGTGAAGTTATGTGGGTTACAGCACAGTCACTGTTCATCAAGGGTGATGAATGAATGAATGAATGAACGAATGAACGAATGAACGAATGAATGAATGAATGAATGAATGTGTATTTATATACCGCACATATCACATATCGTCTCATAGCAGTTTACAATTCTTATTGAGTGAGATCAAACGTCAGCTTGTGAAGGCGCATCTGGATGCCACTATGAGTTCATATTTGATCTCACTCACCCACCCGACCCATGCATGAAATGTAGGATGAAACTAGAGACAGACCACCACACTGGGCACTACGTGCCCTACTCTTTTTGATAAGTGTGTGGGTTCTTTAACGTCCCAAGCTAACCATGTAACACTGAAGATGCAGGAGACCGAGCCTACGGTTTATGGTCCATATCCGAGAGGACTTGAATGTCTAACCATTTGCAGATATAATTACAAAGACAGCACATTCTCCTCAGTTATTTTAAGACCCTGAGTGTTGGTCCGGTCTGAAAAGGTGTAAATAATAAAGATTGTTGTTGTTGTTGTTGTTGGGGCTCGAACCCTCGACCTCCCGCACAGCAGACTGGCGCTCTACCAACTTAGCTAACCAGGCAGCAGTAATGCTGATGGTTATGTCCCAGTCAACATGTAACAACCTAAGCCTGGTGATTTTATTTGGAGGCAGCCAGCTGCCATCTTTGCCAATTCAAGTATGTTGGTTCCCTGTGAACCTGCTTTTAGTGTTTCTGTTGTTGTTTCAGTTTACCTCCCTCCTTACTCCAATTTCACTGAGTGGTGCATAATTAGAATGATAGCCACTGGATGCGAATGAGCTGAATATGTCCTCATTTTTTTAAATATTGCTATTTACAATAATTTATTAGATACTCTTTTAATGGCTGAATGATCAGTTAATTAATTATCAACATGTGAATTTTTTTAGTACGGTAACTTACATGTAAGTTACTATTAGTCTGTTATAAAATAATTAGCCAGATTTGTCATTTTCATTGTTTTTGAAGTCCTTGAAAGATAATTTTGGATGTTGTTAATGACATGGACATCTCTATGCTAGAGGCTCTAATCACTAATGTTTTTATCCTAGGAATGATCATGTGTTTAGTATTATGCCATCACCATCATGTGGAATGTCACAAGCACAACAGGTCAGACAAGTACTCCAGGAGTTAAGACAAAGGTTGCAAGGAAAAAAAGATGTGTTTTTGTACTTTTATTTCTCTGGTCACAGTGATCAGAATGGCAACTTGTTATGTTGGTGTTCATCAGAGGATGATGTTCTTACAACTGCCGAGTTGAGCAAGGACCTCGAACTTAATGTCAATGAATTCATGATTATTCTGGATTGTTGTTATGCAGATGGTACGATTGCCTCTGAGCATATTAAGGATGATAATTTTCTTGTCCACAAGTCTCCTACACCAGTGGAATCTACGCAGCACCCCTTAGAATCTCTATACAACAATCTTCAGAAGACTGTAAGTCATGAAGATTCTGTGGAGCCAGTTTCAGATGTGTCAGAGGAACTTCCCCAGACTGGCTTTGACACTTTGGATGGAAATGTGTTCACCAAGGCTCCACTAGTAAGGTTCACGATTCGCCAGTGGTCCTCTTCCTTAAGTCATGAAGAGTCCTATGCAAAGGGCAAAGGCAGTTTTTTCACACATTTTATGGTTTGCGGGCTACGTGGGGCACCCAAGTGTCAGTTCTCAAACTGCTCCTCTTGTAAGAGATTCAAGGCTAAAGCCAAGTCTTTGGGTTACATTTCTGCTGCCAATTTAGAAGATTTTGTCTCAAACCATGTGGAGATTGCTGCTAGAGAAGCTGGTGGGCGTCATCAAACTCCACGCATGCGAACTGTGCACTCCAAGGAGACTATTCTCGCTTTCTACAATGAAGAAATCTTGTGTGATGAAATAGTGTTCAGATCAACCTCTGGGATCAGTGAAAGAATCAGTATTGATGACTTTCCACTCTTACTTCAGGAATTTCAGCAGTTGGTGTATTTCAAAGTTCAAGGTACAGTGTAATCATTAGACTTTCTGAAAAGTCCTTCGTCTTGTTTATTTAGTACCCGCCAGACGAAGGACTTTTCACACTTGATTGGCGCCAATTTTAGCGACCCAAAAACGGGTCGCTGCGCTTTAACCAATCAGAGGTCCCCTAGATATCCCTTGGGGACCGAATTGTCAAACTACGCTCAACGAAACGTGACTTGTGGTTAAACCCATTAAATTGAAGAAGCTTCAAAGGCCCCGCGCACGGAATATCATATATTGCATGACTCCCAGAAGAAAACAGTGGAAACATATTTGTCTGTAAGAAATGTGTTTGTTTCTGCGCTAACCGGAGCTGGGAAAAGTTCGACTTTTGAGCTAGCTAGAATCTTACGAACTACAGTTTCATTTTTGTCTGCGCAATTTCGGCACAAAATGTTTGTCAAAAGTGACCCTTCGCCAAGCTTTCGTCAATTTTCGTGTAAAATCTTTCTTCGTAATCACTTTTTTTTAAATTTGCTCTTTCGATCGACGCAGGAGAAGCGCACACACACCCGATTATTTTGGTCGATCGGCGGGAACCGATTCTTTCCGCAATTCAAGAAGTTCCAAATGCAATCTGAGATACCAGTTGCAAGTCATGCCACTCCTCATTTTTGGCACGAAACGCAAATGAAAACCCTTCAAGCGAGACAAGTCGACCTCTCGCGACTTCGTCGCTCGCTCGGCCGCTTAGCGGGCTTACATATTCCACTCTGAAATTTATGAGGTCGACTTGTGGCAAGTCTATGTAATCATAATTGAAGGCTTCGGTGGAAAAAGGACGTTGGGTTTTTTACTCAAAAGTGAACTTTGTCAGAAACGCTCCAAATTTCGCATGTAGTTTTGTTTAGGTGCGTTAAAGAATGTTCTGTATGATTTCTTTTTGCTTAGTTTTCGAAATGTTACGAATGCAAAAAACCTGTGGTCACGTCAGCACGTGACTGCAAAGACGGTAATTAAACTGCGCAGCCGTAGGCTGGGCGGTTTCTTGCTCTGCCTTTGGTTTTTTTTTTTCGTTTTGTTGGTTACAAATCCCAAACCTCCGTGGATGATGTCATCGTCAGCCAATTACAGGCCATTTCTCAGCTCTTTTCTTCATACCTCCCCTCAGGAGAGTTTTGCCTAGTTAGCGAATTAAATAACCTTGCGGTTAGCTGGGGAGGGTTTATTTGGTCAAAATTGGGCCAAAATCCCTCGGAGATGCACGTCAAGGCATTTGCAAGGATAAAGAATGTAACTTAGGACCAGCTGCTGGCTACTAAGGCTGAAATTATCCAGAGTTAAGCTGTATTTTCGTTTTGCTTGCATGTTTACTCTCGATGGGAATATTCAATGCGCTAAAGAGGCTAAAGAAGGTATTACGTCTGTCGTCAGCCATGGACTCCGCTGTTGGTGATAAGATCGTGTTTACTGGAATGCCCTTACGGTGATAAATAAGATCGTGTTTACTTAGCCAGAAGCAATGGTGGAGTTTTCTGGAAAAAAAAATAAAACCTTGGCTTTGAACATGTGCAAATATATATATTCGTTTGAAAGGTCAATTGTGAGACCTTTTCTCCTTCGAGCTAGGAAACAAAGTCTCCGATTACAAATCACGCAACCACACTATGCAAAGAATGTGAAAATCTCTTACAACCCAGGCACTGAGCCAACTTTGAATCACGCAATCTCTATTGTTTCCAATCTTTTAAAAATTGTTTCCGGGTAATGTTTTCTCGCAAAACGTTGTTGCTAAACATTACATAATGTTTTTGTGAGCTCAAAAGAGTTAAAAGAGCGCGGTTTTAAGTTTTTTTTAAACTTCTTGTTTCACTTAAAATTCCACAAAATATTGATCTTTTGCAACGTGCAACCTTAAAAAGTGTTCATTTCAGGTAAAAAAAATGTTAAAATCTTGATTTCATGTTAACGTGCGACTGCAAAGACGTTAATTTCACTCAAATTACCACTCGAAACTAGGGTAAGCGTGAAGGTTAGGGTTATGGAACAAGGTTAGTGTTAGCGTTTGGGGTCAGGGTTACGGGGTGAGGTTAGAGTTAACATTCAGTGTTAGGGTTATTGCTTAGGGTTATGGCTAGCTCTCAGGGTTAGGTTTATTGCTTGGGGTTAACACTAGCGCTTAGTGTTAGGGTTAGGGCTAGCGCTTAGCATTAAGGTTAGAGCTAGCACTTAGTGTTAGGGCTAGCGCTTCGGATTAGGTTAGAGTTAAGGTCACTGGACACACTAGGGTTAGCGCAGTGTTTGGCCAGGGAAAACAATCTCGACTTTTGAAATCTATTGCATGAATCGATACTTAAATCTATTTAAGTCAATGAGTAGTGCCTAGAGAGAGAGGTTGAAAGTTTTTGCAAATCGGCTACGTTAGTGATCTATTTAAATGTTTCTACGTGAATTTTTTTTTGATACAAAACTGCTCGTTCCGTGAAATTATAGTTTCTGACAAAACAGAAAGAGGATACCTTAAGCTAACATGCTGCTCATGCCAAAAAAAAAAGCGCATGAAACGGAAAATTTAGCAGCAAAGGAACGCTGAAATACAAAGCAAAACTTACATTTCAGCTGAAGTTTTCTTCTTGCTAACCTGCGATCAGGCGTTCTGTCTTTTTTCAGTTTTTGCTTCAGTTTGCGACTGGCTCGATCCTATCGCAATTCAAAGTTAATCATCTGCTTGGAAATCCACGAGACACACTCACAGAATGCTTGCTTGCCAATTTAACCGACCTTTGGCTTCTGTTTGGCCCATAAAAATGGGTTTTGAATCTGTTTTCTAAACACAGGTCAAATTCAACGACTTTGCTGCGTGGCCTTTCTTGCCAGTTCCCGGCCGTGTCTGAGTCAAGCTAAGATGCGCTGTAAGTCATGCGCACAATGGTCACGGTGCTTTATGTATCAAAGATTATTATGGGATATCCCACAAATTTTCGGAGCGAAGGATAGTGGATGGCTGATTTCAAGAAAATAATAAGAGTCTAGAAAGCAGTTCTAATTTCCAAAACTGACACATGCCAAAGTTTGGCAAATGAGCCATAAGTCCAAGATGGACGCTTAGTTTTGGAAGAAGAAGAAGTTTTTAATTTCAATCCGCAAATCATTACTTGCCGAAATTTTGCTAATTATAACCCTAAGCTATTTTGCGAAGAACTGAACTCTGCGAATCTTGAAGACGTTTATTCATCTATCAACGTAAATGAGGCATGGGCCTCTTTACGAGTCACTCTCCAACAGTGTATTGACAAGCATGTTCCCCTTATTTTGAAAATGGTCAAAGGCCGACTATGTCCTTGGTTGACTCCGGATGTCAAAAAGGAGATGAATCTCAGGGATGGTTTGCTTAGGAAAGCCCGCCGAGCTAATCAGGAATTCGAGTGGTCTTTTTATAAACGCCAACGCAACAGAGTATCTGGCCTTGTTAAGAAATGTAAAAGCAGTTATAATCGAGATCTCCTTAAAGATTGTGCTGACTCTCTGGATAAATTTTGGGCAGCCATCAAGAAACTCTATCCAACCAAGTTACCTTCTGAATGAGGTTCTGCGTTTGTGATGAATGGATCAAAGTCAACTGACGAAAGCTTCATTGCAAACAGCTTTTGCGAATATTTTAGTACCGTTGCCAGAAATCTGAAAAGCAAATCAATTTTGCTTCGAGACTTTGTCTGGAGCAAACCTGCTGAAGAGAATCTTCCCAATCAAGCTGCGGAAAGTCAGTTTACTTTTAAAGCTATGAAAGAGTTAGAAATTCTTAAAGAGCTAAAAAATCTTAAACGGAGAAAAGCATCTGGACTGGATGATTTTCCCCCGAGATGGCTCAAAGATGCTGCTCTTGTTTT
>JAHPZR010051067.1:0-12500 GCA_019787425.1 Platygyra sinensis | reverse complement strand
GCATTTACAATATGCTGGCTTTTTGAAATTAATCGCCAAAACACAACAAGCACATGTTTATCTTTGTTTTCTTTCCCAAATCCGATGAGAGGCACAAATTTGAACCGTTTTACCAACGCGTTACAATATTGCGTGACAGTTTTCAAACTGATCATCACTGAGAAGGACGTCAAAATGACGTCACAGCTCGGTTTGTGGATCATTTTGATGGCGGCATTCACCTAAGCACACAAAATAATATAAAATTACAAAGACTCTCGCTGATTGTAACATAAATTGCACGGTTTACAACTGCTTTAAAAGAAAAGAAAAGAGAAGATTTCTTTTGTATTCTAGGTTAAGCATTTGTAAACTGTTGGAAATTCGTGGCTGACAAGTTTTAAATATAGCAAAAGATGTCTTCTTATACAGTTTTGTATCCTGATTCTAATTCCTTAAACAATTTTTTTCTAACCATATCTATGACGTCACAATGGCGTCAAAACCACTTGTAAACCGTTTGTTAACCGTTCGAAAACTGATGTAAACCGTGTCTCCTGGCCCTAAAAGGTGTGTCTGGAATGACAATAGCTCATAGGAACACACTTTCAAAGATCTTAAACTACTTTTTACCTACGTACAACCTTTTGGAGGAAAAATGGGCCTTTCTTGAGATATTTTTAGCTGAGATATATCTGTTGCTTGTTACATGAGGTAGAAATGCTAAAAACCTCAATTTGGAGGGAAAATGAAAGCAGCGAATCAAGTTAGGGAATTAGGCCGTAACCAGACATTCGCTCTCATTTTATTGAGCAAGTGATAAATAGTGCTTGTGCCACGTTTGGTTCGAATTTGTAAATTTCTGTGTAAGTTTTTTGCATTTAAAATATATGAAAACTCAGACAACCTTGGACAAATTGTGTTGGAAAATGGCAAAAACATGAATAACCGTTATACCTATTGCATAAGTGTCAGTACCCCCATTCCCCCCTTCAATGTTGGAAAATAGTCAAATGCAACGTTGCGTTAGATCAAAGTGTTTTGTCAACATTGCACGGGGGTGGGGAGGGGCAAAATGCGAAAAAAAAGGAAATTTCCAACCCTTGTGACCAAGGTTGTAGTTGGAATTGGAGGTGGAAGAATCAGAACATTTCCACTTCTTCTGATTGATTTCTGTTTACCACTCTGACACTTATGATCTAGTGAAAACCACATTGTTAGAGTCAGACACGGAAGTAGAAGAACCAGCCAATCACAAGGCCCATAATCAAGCATTGTGATTAGTTTATTCTGCTTCTGCTTACAACTCTAACAATGTAGTTTTCACAAGATCATTCGTGTACTCATAAACAGAATCGGTATTCTGCTTCGGACTATGTTGCTTTGATTTTCACTAGATCTTATTACTGCGCTTCTGATTAAGGCTCAAACTATCAGACTGTCACTAGTGAAAACCTGAAATGCATTTTCCATTTCCAAATACGAGTCAGTGGTAAAGGATTATATGCAGTTAAACAGTGTTGCCTCCTGACTATAGAGATATTCAACTGGCATTTAACCAACTAATATTTTTGATGGGAATGAATTGTCTTGACCAAGTATAATAGCTAGGGATCGACATGTCCAGAGGCCTGCAAACTAACCATGCATACTAAGACAACAATGGCTATCAGGAGAAGCCCAAACCTACCCGCGATGGGTTTCCAGTCAGCCATTCTTGTAATTTCAGGATTTGGATATCGCTTAAAAAAATCCCACATGACTGGGATAGCTTTACTTCCAGAGGTTCTGTTTAGAAATATTGTAGCAATCAGTAATTTCCACGGATCTTGAAAAAGGCTTTCTTGAATCAAATTAAACGGAGACTTGGGAGGGATCCAGTTGGGCGCTAATTGGGACTTCCGGCGCGAGGGAACCAGACTTGGTTTAAAATAATTACTGGACACAACAGTGGAACCACTTTCATGACCTCTCAGTAACTTCACATCATTTCCACTTGAGTCAATATCAAGCGTCGTCACTGGCGTTGACGTTTTAGATTTTCTCGATTTTCGTTTGGTGGAGAGTTCAGGATGTTTAAAAGTGCCTTGTGTTTGTTTTCCCGCCATTTTTATTTTGATGGGTTTTCCCCTTTTGATTTCTTCCCCGGTTCCTTTCCGCAATCTCGATCTTTTTCTTCCGGGTTTGTAAGTGTCCCTTAAAAGATCTGTAGAGAGAGATTCACTTCGACGTCGTTTCAATCCTTTCGTTTTGGAAAAATAAGGAGATGTCTGATCTTGTGTTTTCGATGTGAGTTTCGTAAATTTGTCTTTGTTCTCGTCTTCTTGATTTGATTCTTCCTCTTTACTGATTTCTCCAGATTCACGCGATTCGAAAGCAATATGCACAGAACTTTCATGTGGATCAGCGAAAGAACTTGGGACTTTAAAATCAAAATTTTCAATCGACACAGAGCCAGTGCCCTCGTTTGAAGACGATGAAAGGTATCTCTGAAGTTCAACACGTGAACGAAATTTTCTGCCCTCTGGACTGATTACACAAACATCAAATTTTCCTTTCGTTTTGCCACTCTTCCGTTGAGTAACTACTTTCTTCCATCCTGGTACCCCAGCGGTACAAGGCATATTTCTCTGCTATTTCTCTAGAGAGCTAACGCGAGCTAACGCAGCAACAACAACAAATCCGCCATTATTATTTCGGACGTGGACCTGGGTACAAGTGTCGTTCCCAGGGTAACCCTACCGCGGTCACTCTACCGCGGTTCCTAAGGTTTCTTTAATCAGCGGTTGTCACCAATCAAATTAAAAATGGCGGCAATATGTGATGCCTGTGATGTGGAAAAACATATTGTGTTTTCTGTTTACTGTCGTGAAAAATTTATAGTTTCTTTTCATTAGTGAAGTAAAATGAGCGAATTCAGGATACATCATCACGTCTCGGAGCTTTTGGGCTTGTTAGGGTGAGTTACGCGACTTTTATGCTAGGTAAAATTAAAACCTATGAGCATCTGAAATATCTAAGTTAAGTGTATAAGGTTATGCAGTGTTATGGTTTCAAATTCAAACTAGGGAAGTTCTCAAGAAGTCATACATCCAAACCAAAACTCAGTGATACTTTGAGTGTCCATAGGCAAGATATATTGTGACATGCTATATAAACTTTAGAAGTTCCGGGTTTCATAATTCCGAGTGGAAATTTATTTCCTGCATGCCAAACTTGCAATTTTTGTACAGTTTATGCACTTAGTAACATTAAGGGGAAATACAGGATTTTGACATTGATAAAAGAAATGTCAAAATCCCCACTCATGGGACGACATGATTGGTAAAAGGTATCAAATTTCTCCACTCTGGTGCAAAGAAAACTCATAAATTTAATGTAAACAAGCGGACAGTAATTTTGTGTTGACCAATGTGGCAGTCCTGATCTCCCTGTTTCTAACTCCAAATATAACACTTTGCTGAGGCTAGCACAATTTAATCTTGTCAACAATAAATAAGCTTGGGGAATGGTGCCTGGAATGGAGGATGAGGCCACAAATCAAACCGAGCCGAACGCGTGGGGTATCCATGACAACCCTGTTAGCGGCAGCCACACACCTGGCACTGTCACACTGACAACTTGGTGGAAACACAAATACTCACCACATACTTACCATGGCAAGAGGGAGGGGTGGGGCAGGAATAAAAGCACAGTGCAAACTATCCAACAGCATTAACAAAATGCAAATGAGTTGACATCTGAAGCTGAGCTGTAAGCCATGTGGAAACTGCAGAAAACCCCCGGCAATCCCACACCAGAACCCTGGGAGATACTTCTGGGCAGTATTGTCTTGCATTTAACTTAGCCTAAATTACATTTAGCCACATTGAAAAAAACATTGTTCAGTGTCATCTTTCTACTTCTCCTTGTTGCAAGTCATGCTTGAATATTATTCTTGTGAATCTGATATACTGTACTTGTCAAGCAGCATTACCATGTTGCACCAATTGGAAGCCTTATATTTGAGCAAAGAGGTTTTTCAGAAGTGTCACCTTGGTCATCCTAGTTCTTGTGCAGCCAAGAGAGAAGAAGTTAGGGTATACTTAAAATAGAAAATGATAAATTTTGTCTCACACAGTGCCAGCTCCGGGGATGGTCCTGAAGTTTATGCTGAGATGTTGACCAAGAATTTGACACCTTATGTAACAACCCAGGTACACTGTAGAGACAGAACGGGATGCTGACATTTGCAGTGTTCAATCTAGCAATCAGTCAAAGTGGGTCATAAATCCCATTTGACATTTTAAAGTGGGTCGTTTCAAAAATGGTCTGGGTAAAACTATAATATTGAAACTGAAAAACTGACATCAACCAAACTATCACCGGAATGTTCTCACAGTGTTACTTGTTGAGCTTGAAGTCATTAACTCTTCAAGTTTTAAAGGATGACTTAATATCAAATTGATTTCTTCAGTTCGCCATCCTTGTCCACCCCATGTTCTTGATTTTCTGGTTCAGCTGTCATTCTGTTTTGCATAAAAAATAAACTTAGCTTTTGTTCCTGTTTCATAAACTTAATGAAATGTAAACAAAAGAAAAATGTCAACAAACAAAATGGAATCAATTGGTAAAGCAACGTATACACACATGCAGAACGCCGAAATATAGGCTCCAGTCTCTCTCAGAACTGCATGGAATGAATCCCAGTCATTTTGCGTGCTCATTTCAACCAAGTATTAAGTAAGTGTACACATTTGCTTTAATTGCGTTCGACAAAGTGGAGAACACATTCTAATCTCGTGGTGAACTGTGATGAAGGCGGGCGGGCAGGCTGGCAATGACATCACATTTTCAAACTTTGTCACTTTCTCGTCTCGCAAAGGATTGTATCTTGTGCATGGAAAAGAGAATTTGCTTGCATCTCGGTTTGCTGTTTGCTCGATCTTCAGTTTGCTGTTTGCTCGCATCTCAGTTTGCCGTTTGCTCAATCTTTGGTTAGCTGTTTGGTAGTACAGTAAGTCTTCGGTTTGCTGTTTGGTCGGAATGTCATTTTCCTCAACGCAAATATCATGCCTGTGATTTGTTAAAGCCTGAGGGAAGTGCATGTGTGTCACTGCTAGTCACTTAACCTCGTGGTCTATCATTTCAAACTAATCTTATTATCGAATAGGCAGAACCTGGCCCTACAATTTCTTTCTGCATTTGCAAAATCGAACTTTTCCACTTCATCATGTATCACTTATTATAACCTTGAACTTGAAGGCACTCCCTAATCAGTATGGTTATTACTAGTTTACTTTTACTATTGCCCACTGCTTTGGAAGCACTTATATATGAGGTGACGTTTTTTTGGTTTTTGTTTGTTTGGCTTTTTTTTGCTTCAGTATGACCCTACGACCATTACATTTTGCGTCAGAATAGAATATTCTGTGTCACTGATGCAAAAATGCGGCCTAGATTGAACACAGCATTTGGCAACTTCTTAGACTGCAGGTGTTGTGTTCTAATTAACAATTAGATTATGAGCTTGAGATTTCTATCGCATAGAAATCAAGAGCGAATAATCCAATTGTTTAAGGATA
The DNA here is from genome assembly GCA_019787425.1 of Platygyra sinensis. Classification (NCBI taxonomy): domain Eukaryota; kingdom Metazoa; phylum Cnidaria; class Anthozoa; order Scleractinia; family Merulinidae; genus Platygyra; species Platygyra sinensis. The sequence continues at coordinate 6,957 of JAHPZR010051067.1, read as the reverse complement.
AATCTACTAGTCGTTGAAAACTTTATCTAAATCTTCTTCATAGGCACTTCGAAAATGCCAAGAAACGCCCTTCATTCTGCTCACAAGAGTACACTGCTACGCTACTCACTTTATGTATCTATTTAACAAATAGATTCCATGTTGCCGTGCGTCTGTTCAGTAATAGATCACAGATGACATCAAAATGTGGTAAGAACAAAAAAGTGGCACACGAGGCGTAGCCGAGTGTGTCACTGATGTTCTTACCACATTTTGGCGTCTTCTGTGATCTATTACTGAATCAGACGCACGGCAACATGGAATCTATTTGTTTTATATAATAACGAAAAGCCTTTTTTATTTCAAAATATTTCAACACAACGCGAAAGCCAGCTTTTGCCCCGCCTTTGCCCACTTTAGCGAAGACGAAAAAAAGCCATTTGACGTGATCTATGATCTATACAAAATGAAGCGATTTCATTGGTTGCTATGCGTAGCAAAGAATTGTGATTGGCCGAGAAAAATCACGCCACTGTCAAACCTGACTCGAGCGTCGCTTCTCGTGGAATGAAAACTTACAGCGAAAGAAGAATTGAACTGCGAAATCTACAAATCTTGAAGAAAATGCTGGAAAAATCAAGTCAGTTTTTGTCATCGGAGCAGCCCTGTGAGCCGAAAAGCTTGGACGTTGCCTTGAAAATTGCAGGAGTTGAAAAAATACCCTCGCAAAACTTGTGGTTGCGGTTAACCAAGAGGCCATTTGATTCGAGTATTGAATGAAAGGAGCGTCGTGAATGACGGTGGAGACTTTTGTCTTCTGTGGTTGGTGATTCTCAAATCAGTTTGATATAGAGTCGGAGACACATTTTAGCTGAGATGCTGTCGGCCGTGAGCTGTGGTTAGCTATGCTTAACTCGCTGCTGTGCCCAGAAACGGACAAGAACATTCGCATCGGAAAGCAAGGTTATGTGTTTGTTTTATCTGACTTTAAGAAGTGATGTTTTGATGTTTCATTTCTGACATCAATCAGTGTGTCAACAGTTGTTTTGACACTGGGACAAGTTGAATTTTTAAAATAAATTAATCTCAGAAACATTTTATTTATTGGGTTTGTTAAATTCGAGATAAAGCAATGGTTCTCGGCTTACCAAGACCAATTTTGTGCGTGGTTTAGTGTCGCTCGACTGCCGACAGAGGCTGCTCGAGAATTTTTCCTGGATCATTTTCTAAAAGAAACGGCTTTATCTTTCTTCTTCTGGCTTCTCGAACCTGTTCAATGCCTAGGCAAGACTTTTTTGTACCTTATCTTTTGCCCAGTCACGTAAAATATTGTCTTATTTCTCAAAACTTTCCGCCATTTTAAAACGGCAGAGGGAAAAACTTTGTAACGATGACGTCAATCGTGCATCTGTCCTCTAATAGATCATAGGCGAGAACCAATCAAAATGCGAGAATAACTTAGGTTGTTATATAACACATAATAGATAGTGAGTAGCGTAGCTAATCAGAGAACGGCATTCGTGATAGAACGCTAGTAGATTTATACTAATGAAGCGATAGTGCTCAATAATAACTATCAGGAGTATCTCTTGTTGTGTATCTTTGTTTCTCAGGTGTCAACCCATGCAGCTAAAAAGAAGATTGCTGAAACTAGTACTATGCCTAGGGACTTTTTGAAAAAATATGATGAACTGAAGTCTAAAAAGTGAGTACAATCATTGATTTGTACTTTTTCAAAACTTGGCATTAGTTTGTTATAAAAGAGGCTGTTTTTTACAACTTACAGCCATGTTTGTTACAAGTGATGTCCAGGTTATTATCATGTTATTATCAAACTGGTTTGAAAAAATAATGTGGACCGAAAATAAATATACAGCACTGAACGTGTGCATATGCGTATAAAGGATAGAACTGCACCAACTGTGATATGCCAACAGATTAACAGACACGTAGATGTAGACATGAAAAGAGAAAACGTTCAGCATAATCTTGAGGCAAGCTGCACAGTGCATTGCTCACATTTATTACAGTTCTCCTGTATTAACAACATTAAGATATGTTTGCACTGATCTTTGTTTTCAGTGTTAGAGAACTTGATCCACTGGTTTATATGCTGTCAAGACTGGCTGAGGATAAACAGGTTTACATTAAAAAAAAAAACTATTTCTTGATACTTTCAACATTTGAAAACCATGGAAATATATCTTCATTTACCCAAAATTACCCTCTTCCAGATGTTGACTTTCCTTGAAAAGAACTCCAAAGAACGTTCCAAGGCACGTCTGGGGGCTGTTTCTGCTGGAGCCAAGTCAAATGCTCTGGCAACAGCTGAGGCCATACTAGATGGTGTTCCTGCATCTGGCACCATGTCCCAAACTGAGGTTAATGAAGTAAGTTCCAAGATACTCTACATGTAGGTAGCTTTTTTTAGTATTACATCATTATGGTTTGGTATAACATTAAGAAGAAATACGTGTAGACATGTACATGTACAGTTCATTCATATTGCCTTGAAAGAATTTGTGTTTTAGAAGTGGTACATACTGTATTAAGAGAAGATCAGTGAGAGTTATAATGAAAAGTGTTTATTCTCCTAGTTGTTTTTTGTCATGATTAGGCAAAAGTGAGTTTCCTTATGGTTTGTCACACAGTTTGGTCACATATTGATCTCAATTTATATCCATTTAATTATTACAGTGCTGTTTTGATGATAATTAGGTCACACTGTGGGTTGATCTACACTGTGATGATTGACAAAGTACAACTTACAATAATAATAATAATAATCAACTTTGTTTATAGAGGGTAACACACAACAGTAATCACTGACAAACTAGTGGCCCTCATATAAAATGTACAGAAAAAAAATAAAATGTTAAAAGTTAAAAATATAAAAAGTGTCTAAAACGAGCAATGACAGCACAAATTTAAAAATGAGAAAACTATAAGATGCATTGGGTAAAGACCAAAAGTAGAACAGGAGAAATTAAAAAATTAAATGATAAAATGGTCCAATTCCTTATAACTGTCCATAAAATGTTTAAAAATTGATTTTTTAAAGCTTGTAAGAGTAGACTGGTTTTTAATATGGGTAGGCAACATATTCCAGAGGCGGCTAGTCGATACTGAGAAAGACCTTCCACCCTCAGTCTCCCGTTTGAATTGGGGGCAGATAAGGTTTAAATGACCATGCCTGCTCGATCTTCCATTCACGTCAGGTCTACGTTTCTAACAAGCATCTGGGTAAGATAAGATGGGCACTCCCCAAAAATCCGTTTGTATACCACTATTAACTTATTAATTCTCACTTCATGATAAAATGGAACCCAGCCTAATTGTTTAAAAAGTTTCACACTGTTTGCTTTTGTGTCAGCAACCAGTATTACACGGGCTGCACGTTTCTGTAGCCTGAATACTTTCTGAATGTTTTCTACAGAGCAGGATGTCCACACGGTTGAGGCATATAGCATTGTCTGCTTAATCATTGCGTTATAATAAAGTTTTCTTTGATCAAGAGGTAGTGAGCGTCTAATTTTTCGCAACACTGCGACTCTCTGTGCTAACTTCTTGCATAAGCCATCCACATCTGGTCAAAGGAAAGCTGACTGTCAATTGTCACCCCTAACAGTTTGTGTGAGTGTACTTGATTAAGTTCAGAAGACTTTAAGTGTAGTTGAAGGGTGGAATGTTCCATCTTCTTCACCAATCGTTTTCCTGTAACAAGCATCGACTTTGTTTTGGACTCATTTAACAGCAGTTTATTACTTGATGACTAATTTAAGACTTCGACAATGTCTTTAATTTCTTTGTGATCTACATAACAGTGACTATGTCATGTGGCATGACAAATACATAAAAGGAAGTTATCTGAGCACTGCTGTTTGATCATTTTAGTCACTGGATTGATTGTATCTGCCGTAATCTTTCTATAAGAACTTTATGATGCCAAAACATAACTAAGCAACTGAAGTACACATATAAGAATGAAGGCAGTGTAAATTTATTGACACACTATCAAATTTCAACTCTTACAACTTGTGATACTATTACATAAACAGTAGCCTCCATTGTATGCAAAAATATGCTTATACAAACAGTTTTCAGAGATCTACACTCTTGGAAAGCTGAGAGTTTGAGGAACAAATTAATTGTCCAAGGAGAAATGTCTGAGTGTATTAATTTTTCATGTCAAAAAGAGGGTATTGTGTTTATTATACATGTACTTATTTTTATTATATGCTAGAGTTTTGAAAACTGGAGAATATAGATCACTTGTGTTAATGGATATTCCCCGGTTTCAGCTGGGCATACTGTATTCAGTCATGTGATAGGTTCAGATGAATTGCATTGCGTTGGAGGGAAAATAATTTATGGATTATAACTACATGAAACTACATGAAAGTGTCAGGCTGGGTCTGGACTGTATAATTTTTTTTGTCCACCTTAGCTTTGTACCAAACTTGCTTCTGTAACAAGTAGTGCCAGTCAATCAGGTTCTTCACCTGAAGCTGTACTCAAGGCTTTAAGAGAGAAACAAGCCAGGAGAACTGGTATGTTGGATGAATTTTATGTGGATAAAATTGAGAGTAGAGTGATGTGATGCTGATTTAGTAATTACAACATAGTAATTAAAATTAATAATCATTACAATTCCATTTCTTTTTCTTAGGAAATTTACCACCAACACCATCCTGGGTCAGTGAGCGGCCTTACTTAAGCAGAGATTATGTTTCTGGGCCTGGCATTAGTCATTCCACAACAGTGAGTATGCAGTACAATTGTTGTTACTGTAACAATTGTTTTTGTGTTATTTTCCTTCAAAGAATTGTGTTCACATATACAGATATGTTGTTGGTCAATTTCTTCCGTAGCTTGGAATGATTTCAACTTAGGTTAATTTGCGTGAAATGGGAAGGGTATGTCTGGGACCAATAACTTATTACACAAACGAACATGAGCAAATTTGCAATGATTGATTCCTTGGTTAGTGGAGATGAAGAAGGACTACAAAGTCAGAGATCAGGTGTTAGTGTTCCAATCTACAGTGGAACCCCACTATAACGAAGTGTCATGGTACCGAAAAAAAATGTTTGTTATAGCAGGGTCTTTGTTGTACCGTTGTACAGAAGCAACGCTTTGAAGGTCAAAGTTTCCTTATCTTGACCAGCACAAGTTGTGTTTGGCTTATCAGCTATTTGTATCATGATGTCGTTTTTACTGACTGAGAGGGACAGGACAAAATATTCATTATAATGGGGTAAATTGTGCATTGGGACTGTCAAAATCAATTCGTTATTGCGGAGATTTCGTTATAGCGGGGTTTGTTTCCACATATTTTACTGTAATTCTGCCAGGCTTTCAAATGTTGTTTGTTATAACGGGGTCTTAATTAAAGTGGGGTGCCACTCTACTTGTAGGTGAGTACAAAATCCAGAAAAAGATCTTGGAAGATTAGGGTTAGGGTTAGGGGGATTAATATTTGATCCTGGTAGGGTAGGTTAGGATTGAGAACTGAGGGTGGGTGGTGTGTATGTTGTTCTTTTTAAGAATCTCCTAAAAAGTGAAAAAGTGAACTCCTTTGAAAAATTTCACTTCAGTTCGCTTCAGTTGCTACATGCTACATGTCCTGCTATAACGTGATATTAATTTATTTTTTTGTTTATGGTTCTTTTACAGCCTGTATCAATTGGAACATTACCTTTACCAATGCAGGAGTTAGCTATAGTAGAAGATCTCTTGTTTCTAATGATGGTGAGAGTTGTTGGTACTGTACATAATTTGCACATAAGGAGTTTTTTCCCTTAAGTAATCAATCTAGGGACTCACCATCTGGGGAGCATTGGATGATAGCTGTATCCAACCTATATAATGCCTCATCACAACCTTGCAGCCATGTAATTTACCATCTTATGATTTTCAGTGCCCTAACTGGGTTGCTTGTTAGAAAGGACTACATGTATCCTTTTGTTAAGAAGTTTTTTTATTGTAGAAAATTTGGGTGGTATGGTTTGTGTTGAAGCTTTTTGGCAAATATTTACATATAGTATGATTTGATATAATAATTATAGCATCATAAATGTCCTCATACTTGTACTACTATTTGTTAAAGGGCGTGGAGGGAAAATATCTGCTTGTCAAACCTCTCAAGGACAAGTTTAGTGCAAGGAGTTTTACCATCGACAAGACACTAGGTAATCAGAATCACGAAAGCTGTCTTATACTCGACAATATCAAACCCAACCTTCCCATCTTGCACTGCATTGATTATGTTAGCCATATGGACTATCTCGCTTGTTACTTGTATTTTCTTGGTATAGTACACATGAATTGCAGTCGTTTTGCACGAAAGCCAGATTGCCAGATGTCAGTTCACCCAGACTGTAAGTAGGTTTGCCCTGACTTTTAACCCTGTGGTCAATGGGTTAAAGAACAAGGTATAAACTTGTTTTGTGTAATTTTGTTTCATAATGCCCACAATGTTGTCTTTTTTGCTCATTACTGTGGTTTAATGGAACAATTTATGTAACACATGTACATCCTTCTTTGTACTGTCAGTCCGGGTAAACAGACTTATAGTTCAGGTGAACTGACAACAGGCAAACTGGTTATTGGGTGACATGACTGGTTGTGAAACCGTACACACTTTCCTTATGGCGCCTGTGTATGCACAAAATAGACATGGCTAGTAGGATGTTTCATGGTATACCACTCGAGAGAGTTGCATTTCTAGTGGGTACATGTGGTTTCAATCCTGGTCACATACACCAGTTCACCAGCCAGCATACTACATGAATATCACTTTAAGTGCTCCTCATGGGTAGACTTTGAAATACATGTATGTCTCGGTTTCTTTGCATTACTGATTGGAAAGTGTATTCTTCAGAAATATCATTGTTGGAACTGGTGCAAAGGATCCTACCAGTATGTTCTCACTATTCAACTATCTGTAGATTCATGGAAGGTACAGAATCATAATTA
>JAHPZR010051065.1:7500-15054 GCA_019787425.1 Platygyra sinensis | reverse complement strand
TAGTAGTAGTAGTAGTAGTAGTACTAGTACTAGTACTAGTACTAGTAGTAGTAGTAGTACTAGTAGTAGTAGTAGTTGTAGTAGTAGTAGTAGTACTAGTACTAGTACTAGTACTAGTACTAGTAGTAGTAGTAGTAGTAGTAGTAGTACTAGTACTAGTACTAGTAGTAGTAGTACTAGTAGTAGTAGTAGTAGTAGTACTAGTAGTAGTAGTAGTAGTAGTAGTAGTAGTAGTAGTACTAGTAGTACTAGTACTAGTAGTAGTAGTAGTAGTAGTAGTAGTAGTAGTACTAGTACTAGTACTAGTAGTAGTAGTAGTAGTAGTAGTACTAGTACTAGTACTAGTACTAGTAGTAGTAGTAGTACTAGTAGTAGTAGTAGTTGTAGTAGTAGTAGTAGTACTAGTACTAGTACTAGTACTAGTACTAGTAGTAGTAGTAGTAGTAGTAGTAGTAGTAGTACTAGTACTAGTAGTACTAGTAGTAGTAGTAGTAGTAGTAGTAGTACTAGTAGTAGTAGTAGTAGTAGTAGTAGTAGTAGTAGTACTAGTAGTACTAGTACTAGTAGTAGTAGTAGTAGTAGTAGTAGTACTAGTACTAGTACTAGTAGTAGTAGTAGTAGTAGTAGTACTAGTACTAGTACTAGTACTAGTACTAGTAGTAGTAGTAGTAGTAGTAGTACTAGTAGTACAAGTACTAGTAGTACTAGTAGTACTAGTAGTAGTAGTAGTAGTAGTACTAGTACTAGTACTAGTACTAGTACTAGTAGTAGTAGTAGTAGTAGTAGTAGTAGTAGTACTAGTAGTAGTAGTAGTAGTAGTAGTAGTAGTAGTACTAGTACTAGTACTAGTACTAGTAGTAGTAGTAGTACTAGTAGTAGTAGTAGTTGTAGTAGTAGTAGTAGTACTAGTACTAGTACTAGTACTAGTACTAGTAGTAGTAGTAGTAGTAGTAGTAGTACTAGTACTAGTACTAGTAGTAGTAGTACTAGTAGTAGTAGTAGTAGTAGTACTAGTAGTAGTAGTAGTAGTAGTAGTAGTAGTACTAGTACTAGTACTAGTACTAGTACTAGTACTAGTACTAGTAGTAGTAGTAGTAGTAGTAGTAGTAGTACTAGTAGTACTAGTACTACTAGTAGTAGTAGTAGTAGTAGTAGTAGTACTAGTAGTAGTAGTAGTAGTAGTAGTAGTACTAGTAGTAGTAGTAGTAGTAGTAGTAGTAGTAGTAGTAGTAGTAGTAGTAGTAGTAGTAGTAGTAGTAGTAGTAGTAGTAGTAGTAGTAGTAGTAGTAGTAGTAGTAGTACTAGTACTAGTACTAGTACTAGTAGTAGTAGTAGTAGTAGTAGTGGTGGTGGTGGTAGTAGTAGTAGTAGTAGTAGTAGTAGTAGTAGTAGTAGTACTAGTACTAGTAGTACTAGTACTAGTAGTACTAGTACTAGTAGTAGTAGTAGTAGTAGTAGTAGTAGTAGTAGTAGTAGTAGTAGTAGTAGTAGTAGTAGTAGTAGTAGGTTCGAACTGAAAGGCGATAGTTAAGAATACGTCCCTTAGATAAGGCATAAAAATACAAATCTTACAGAATAGAACAAACATAATAGAACTAACGAGAGCATAGCGTGAAACAGACGTGACGATTGATACTTGAAAATAAACTGAGGCGATAACAACTCTTGTCGTAACAAACGAAGATATCAACGGCTCTCTTGTAAAACAGCTAAATATAGCGTGAAAAAATCACAATTTGGCAATCATATGACAATTGGCCTAAGTAACTTGACATAAGCCTTAGATCTCGTGAAAGCGATTTTACGACAATAAAACCTAGATACTAAATGAAGCCTTTCGTGATAACGAAAAGACTGACAATAAACAACTTAGCAAATAAAAACTTACGTACGTTGGTTGACGACTCGCACCAAAGAGCAGCAGAGTGACAGTGAAAAACACTTGAAATAGCGGTAGCTTGGGGTAACTTGGATCCTCTGATCGTAGCACGGTAGCGGTGTAACTTCACTAACAATCTCTGACTAAGCTAAGTTGCGCTTCGTGTTTTATTGCCTATGATGCGTGAAAAAGCTAGGGCGTTGTGAGAAACGTGGCGCCCACAATAAAGACTATTTCCTAGCGGCAAAACTTCTAGAACTATTGGATACGTGCGAAATCACGATTCTATGAAAGCTTTGATTTTGAAATCACGTACTTGGCTGGAATAATATCTGATAATAAATCGGTAGGAAGTTATATAGGAAATTAATAAACGATAGGCGTTTCAAAACTAACAATTATTATTCGGGAAATTTTATGTTTTCTGGTCGACGAAATATGATATTCCTGCCAAACCGTGCAGCGACGTCGCCCAGCAAATAGACACTTCTTTGCTATTTTCGTGAGCAGCCATATTGCGTTTTGGCTTACTTGGTTCTTGTCCATTTTATACCTACTCGCCCCCAAAAAATTACAACAAAAAATGGGCAATCTGAGAGACCTGGCCCTCCCGATGGCGCTAAAGCGAGGCGGCAAAATCAAACCAAAGAATCATAACTGAACACAGTCAACCGAAAAGTTATCTGTATTGCCATTTGGCAAACACTCAAATAAATTACTTTATAGAAATGTTCCACAAAACTTTAAATCAGCGTAAACCTCGATCGATCTCTTACCAAGAGTACGTTTTGTAACGAGCTGACGCTATGTTGTTCAGATGTTACGCTTAACTGCGCGTTTCTTGCTAACCAGTGGCGTACACGGATTTAACCCCTGCTAGTGGCAGGTCAAATCTTGGCATCTCCTACTATTGTCCGAGATTTCTAGCCATGGTTCTGTTTTGGATTCTTGGATTTTTATAGGTGCTCTTTTAAGATATTCGGTTTTTTGTTAACTTCGACCCACGTTTCAACCTATAAATTGTCATTGCCATTCCCTTTTCATTGCCAGAGATATCAGCGGATTGATAAGAAAGCTACTCAAAAGACCGTGCAAAATCCAGAGACAGCCATCCCGACAGCTGTAGCACAGATTTCTTTGACAATTACATTGTGGTACAATTTCTATTACAATACCTGACGTTCCATACTGACAGACAAACTTTTCAATACTGACGTCGGCTAAACGTTGTCAAAAATGGCGGGGCGCTCGATGGAATGTTTCGAGGCGGGTTTCGATAGAGATTTGTATGTTATAGCAACATGAATGGCTGCCGTCTGTGCCGGGATTGGAAAGGCCCTTTAAGGAGGATGCCGCCAAGTTACTTACATCTGTGACCATGAACGCGGGATGATAATGGGTATTCTCCCTAAGAATCACAGGGTTAAAGCAACCTTAGGCTGTGTGGCTCATAGTCGGAGCCATCGCTTTTTCAAAAATCGCCAAACAAGCGCGAGAGACACTCGTCCAGTTCTTTATCTTCGTATTTGACAATGACGTCTTTGAGGTCCTTGCTTTCTGCCCACGACTTTGAAAAAAACATCGACGTCTTAGTACTTTTGATTATACTGTAAGTTGTTTACTGCTTTTCCTGCAATCTTTTGTACTTCACCGGAAATTTCCTGGAATCGTGCCGCCAACTTTTTGAAAACAAAAGTAAACACGTCATAATGTTCAGTGTTGTCATGGTAGTTTTGTTATACCATCCATTTTTGCTGTTATACCAATATTAAGAGGAAATGACGATACTATCAACCAATAAAATTTCCTAAAGTGTTTTTTTTTTTTTCTGTGCTGGTGTACAGTTTATACAGAACTTTACTATTTGCGGCCGTTTTATAAACATCAACTAAAACAAAAGCCATTTCTTTGTCTTAAATTATATCGAAATCAACAGGAAATATCTAGCTGTGCACTTTTTCTATGCATTACGAGTAAAAATTTGGCGAAAAAATGCGTTTATGACACGTCTTTTAATTTTTTCGGAGCTTTATCTTGACTATTCTCGCGATGTTGACAAATAGTACAGCAGGATATTCAACTTACAAACTCCCTCAAGTTATGTTTTTAGGTGAAAAAAGCATAAATATTTATCCCGTAAATGTCACGCGAATTTATACTTTCTTTGATTGTTGGATCGCTAAATTGTAATCTCTAAGGTTGCTTTAACCCTGTGATTCTTAGGGAGAATACCCATTATCATCCCGCGTTCATGGTCACAGATGTAAGTAACTTGGCGGCATCCTCCTTAAAGGGCCTTTCCAATCCCGGCACAGACGGCAGCCATTCATGTTGCTATAACATACAAATCTCTATCGAAACCCGCCTCGAAACATTCCATCGAGCGCCCCGCCATTTTTGACAACGTTTAGCCGACGTCAGTATTGAAAAGTTTGTCTGTCAGTATGGAACGTCAGGTATTGTAATAGAAATTGTACCACAATGTAATTGTCAAAGAAATCTGTGCTACAGCTGTCGGGATGGCTGTCTCTGGATTTTGCACGGTCTTTTGAGTAGCTTTCTTATCAATCCGCTGATATCTCTGGCAATGAAAAGGGAATGGCAATGACAATTTATAGGTTGAAACGTGGGTCGAAGTTAACAAAAAACCGAATATCTTAAAAGAGCACCTATAAAAATCCAAGAATCCAAAACAGAACCATGGCTAGAAATCTCGGACAATAGTAGGAGATGCCAAGATTTGACCTGCCACTAGCAGGGGTTAAATCCGTGTACGCCACTGGTTAGCAAGAAACGCGCAGTTAAGCGTAACATCTGAACAACATAGCGTCAGCTCGTTACAAAACGTACTCTTGGTAAGAGATCGATCGAGGTTTACGCTGATTTAAAGTTTTGTGGAACATTTCTATAAAGTAATTTATTTGAGTGTTTGCCAAATGGCAATACAGATAACTTTTCGGTTGACTGTGTTCAGTTATGATTCTTTGGTTTGATTTTGCCGCCTCGCTTTAGCGCCATCGGGAGGGCCAGGTCTCTCAGATTGCCCATTTTTTGTTGTAATTTTTTGGGGGCGAGTAGGTATAAAATGGACAAGAACCAAGTAAGCCAAAACGCAATATGGCTGCTCACGAAAATAGCAAAGAAGTGTCTATTTGCTGGGCGACGTCGCTGCACGGTTTGGCAGGAATATCATATTTCGTCGACCAGAAAACATAAAATTTCCCGAATAATAATTGTTAGTTTTGAAACGCCTATCGTTTATTAATTTCCTATATAACTTCCTACCGATTTATTATCAGATATTATTCCAGCCAAGTACGTGATTTCAAAATCAAAGCTTTCATAGAATCGTGATTTCGCACGTATCCAATAGTTCTAGAAGTTTTGCCGCTAGGAAATAGTCTTTATTGTGGGCGCCACGTTTCTCACAACGCCCTAGCTTTTTCACGCATCATAGGCAATAAAACACGAAGCGCAACTTAGCTTAGTCAGAGATTGTTAGTGAAGTTACACCGCTACCGTGCTACGATCAGAGGATCCAAGTTACCCCAAGCTACCGCTATTTCAAGTGTTTTTCACTGTCACTCTGCTGCTCTTTGGTGCGAGTCGTCAACCAACGTACGTAAGTTTTTATTTGCTAAGTTGTTTATTGTCAGTCTTTTCGTTATCACGAAAGGCTTCATTTAGTATCTAGGTTTTATTGTCGTAAAATCGCTTTCACGAGATCTAAGGCTTATGTCAAGTTACTTAGGCCAATTGTCATATGATTGCCAAATTGTGATTTTTTCACGCTATATTTAGCTGTTTTACAAGAGAGCCGTTGATATCTTCGTTTGTTACGACAAGAGTTGTTATCGCCTCAGTTTATTTTCAAGTATCAATCGTCACGTCTGTTTCACGCTATGCTCTCGTTAGTTCTATTATGTTTGTTCTATTCTGTAAGATTTGTATTTTTATGCCTTATCTAAGGGACGTATTCTTAACTATCGCCTTTCAGTTCGAACCTACTACTACTACTACTACTACTACTACTACTACTACTACTACTACTACTACTACTACTACTACTACTACTAGTACTAGTACTACTAGTACTAGTACTACTAGTACTAGTACTACTACTACTACTACTACTACTACTACTACTACTACTACCACCACCACCACTACTACTACTACTACTACTACTAGTACTAGTACTAGTACTAGTACTACTACTACTACTACTACTACTACTACTACTACTACTACTACTACTACTACTACTACTACTACTACTACTACTACTACTACTACTACTACTACTACTACTACTACTACTAGTACTACTACTACTACTACTACTACTACTAGTACTACTACTACTACTACTACTACTACTAGTAGTACTAGTACTACTAGTACTACTACTACTACTACTACTACTACTACTAGTACTAGTACTAGTACTAGTACTAGTACTAGTACTAGTACTACTACTACTACTACTACTACTACTACTAGTACTACTACTACTACTACTACTAGTACTACTACTACTAGTACTAGTACTAGTACTACTACTACTACTACTACTACTACTAGTACTAGTACTAGTACTAGTACTAGTACTACTACTACTACTACAACTACTACTACTACTAGTACTACTACTACTACTAGTACTAGTACTAGTACTAGTACTACTACTACTACTACTACTACTACTACTACTAGTACTACTACTACTACTACTACTACTACTACTACTAGTACTAGTACTAGTACTAGTACTAGTACTACTACTACTACTACTACTAGTACTACTAGTACTACTAGTACTTGTACTACTAGTACTACTACTACTACTACTACTACTAGTACTAGTACTAGTACTAGTACTAGTACTACTACTACTACTACTACTACTAGTACTAGTACTAGTACTACTACTACTACTACTACTACTACTAGTACTAGTACTACTAGTACTACTACTACTACTACTACTACTACTACTACTACTAGTACTACTACTACTACTACTACTACTACTAGTACTACTAGTACTAGTACTACTACTACTACTACTACTACTACTACTACTAGTACTAGTACTAGTACTAGTACTAGTACTACTACTACTACTACAACTACTACTACTACTAGTACTACTACTACTACTAGTACTAGTACTAGTACTAGTACTACTACTACTACTACTACTACTAGTACTAGTACTAGTACTACTACTACTACTACTACTACTACTACTACTAGTACTAGTACTACTAGTACTACTACTACTACTACTACTACTACTACTACTACTAGTACTACTACTACTACTACTACTAGTACTACTACTACTAGTACTAGTACTAGTACTACTACTACTACTACTACTACTACTAGTACTAGTACTAGTACTAGTACTAGTACTACTACTACTACTACAACTACTACTACTACTAGTACTACTACTACTACTAGTACTAGTACTAGTACTAGTACTACTACTACTACTACTACTACTAGTACTACTACTACTACTACTACTACTACTACTACTAGTACTAGTACTAGTACTAGTACTAGTACTACTACTACTACTACTACTACTAGTACTACTAGTACTACTAGTACTTGTACTACTAGTACTACTACTACTACTACTACTACTAGTACTAGTACTA
>JAHPZR010051065.1:0-2500 GCA_019787425.1 Platygyra sinensis | reverse complement strand
TTGCCACAATCATTTAATCACCAAATTAAACCGAAAATTCGTGCCTAGTTTTAGCGAAATTAATGATTTGACCTCCTTCTTGGCTCTGACTGGCTTTCCGGTGAACACACTCTTTAAAAGTCATACGACACTGTATTCTTTACATTCTTAGTACACCAAAAATTTGACATTTCTGTCCATGTTATGGATCTGAGCTGAAAGGAATTCGTAAAAAACCTGCCTTAAATACTCTAGGTTTTATTTCCACATATGTGGTTTTCCGGTGGGAAACAATACACAAAAGCCTTCTCCTATCAGTAAATATTGGATACATTACAGTCGAGAATCTAGGCCACCAAGGCCGATCACCGATTCAAGGCTCAGTTTTTTCAGCTCCGTCCGTAGCAAATATCTGTCAAAATATAGGAACACATAGCACAAACAATATTTGTACAGAGTAAAAGCTCGTTTATAAAGCACTTAGAAGTAGCATGAAATTCTTGTAAAGGCTAACAATGAATGGTTCTTCTCTGTTTAAATTTTCTTTTTTTTTTATGTTGCAATACCTATTGCTTGGTCGCATAGTTAACAAAAGCATATCAATGTGAACTTCTAAATTAAGGTTTGAGAATACAGAAAAATTGAATATAATGATTTATGAAAAATTTGCCAACAGCAAATGCATTTCATGAATGAATATGAAAGATTCATGAGCCTGCATGACCAGCATGTCATTAAAACAGTTGTGGATTGATGGCTCATTGATTCAGTTGTTACTCACTTCATGTCAAACCAAGTAGTCTAGTTTTATTTTACATATAGCGAGAATCTTAGTTAATAAACCCTGCAAATAGAATTCTATATGTGCTATATTTTCACATGTGAAAAAGCGATACGTCCGATCAACTAAGCGTATAGCATTCTTCACATTTGAAAATATAACCAATCATCGCCCAGAGTAGAATGAGCAAAACACTCAAAGCAACAATCAGAGCAAAACACTCAAATGGCTTCCCAGAAGCGTGGTCTTGAAATCAGCTTGCAGTTTGTGTTTTAAAAACATGGCTTCGGCTTCCCGTTTTAGTTGACTTTCGGAAACAGCAGCGGAATACATCCAACATCTTGATCATTAGCACTTCAGCTTCAGCCAACAGTCACCTCAGCAAGTCTTATCTCTGTTTCAAGGGCGAACATTCAAGGAGGAACTTTTCTACACACAGCGTAAGTCAACTGAGTCCGAATTTGTCTTTGCACAGCGCGAAGCGTTGTCATAGACAAGCGAAAAGATTTCACACTTTGTGTTTTAAAACGATATCCCCGTATTGTATTTTACGTTGTGTAGGCACTTTGTCCGCTTGCTGCTGGACGGGAAAGCGAATTTGTTTTTTATTACGTTTGGTCATTTACATCAGTCTCGATTTTTTTGCTGTTCTGCATGTAAGCTTATGTCATCGGGGAAAAATAAAACTGATTTAATGGATACGTCTAATTCTCGCTATATATACAATAAACAAAGTTTTGCAACGAGTGAATAAAAATCCGTACAAAGCACTTTCTATGAAGTAATCTATTTATCTGGTATATACCACTGATATAAGTGCATTAAGAAATAACTTACATTACTAGATGGCGGGCTCCGAGTTTGAATGCTTCTGGTTCAATTGTCTCTATTGGATTATCCGATAAAATTCTGGAACAATGAAGGAAGCATTTAAAATGGGAAAATAGCATAACGACTAGCTTAATGTTCAGTTGGTATGTTGGATATTGTATACCAAGGCTGTACCGTTGTTTTTAAAATACAAAAACCACTTATACTTCTGCGCTTTTTTAGCGGAATCTAAGTTATCAGTTAAAGGTCAGGTCCTGGGCTCAGAACCAATTGAAAGAAAGGGAAAGTGCATCGAGCGATAAAAGTTATTAACATTCTATGTAGCTTTTTCAGTCTTGTGACAGTAGTACTTAGTTCCGTTTCCTTTGTAATTTCACCTAGTTAACTTCATATTACTTACATGATCTGTTCTTCATTGCCAGCTTGGCTCGTATACACGTTATAGAAGGCTCGGTAAGGAATATTCTTCAATCGGTTTCCAAACAGAAATCTAAAGGTTAAAAAAGATTACGAAAACAGAAGAAAGGTAAACTGTGAGTATATTTTACTAATAGTTTCATCTAGAGGAAGGATGGAGTTTTCTTTTTTTCTGCAGTTATCAAGAACCTTCAGTTATCTAAGCACTTCTCTAATTTACTTAATTAGTCAGAACGCTCACAGACGAGCGATTTTACAAAATTCTGTAGAATTAAAAATACTTATCCGTAACGAAATTTCGTGCAAGAAAAAATGTAAAACAATACACTTTTTGTTATCCTATGAGATTTGATGGTCTTTTCTCAAACTATGCCAATATTTACTCTCTAAAGATTAAGGAAATAAATGATGGCGGAGTTTCTCGAGTGATCATGATTTTACTTGCTCACCGTGTTCGAAGAATAATTGCTCTTTTAGCATGTTATCTCAATA
>JAHPZR010051063.1:0-16822 GCA_019787425.1 Platygyra sinensis | reverse complement strand
TATAGCTGAGCCTCCTGTAAGCGAATTGGGGAACAAATTGGCGAACACTTAAAGTAACTCATCTGATGGTCCAAGCTTGATGCATGTGTACATAATTAACTTTCATTGTCTCTGATCTTGCAGTTAGTCAGGGTTGTCAGTAGGTTTTTGAGTAGGAGGTTGACCAACCAAAAGTAGGCAGCTATTTCCATTATATTTCTCCAATATCATGCTCAGAACTGACCTACTAACATTCGGAGCAACCGGCGCAGTATTCAAAATAGCCGGTGAAATGCGCCGGTTGCCGGCTTATTTTGACAACCCTGGTTAGTAATTGAGTTGATTTGCATTTAAATATAAATTTTAATGCAGCGGACTGCAGAATTGTGCTCACATGCATCAGTACATTTGTGCATGTATGTTATAAATGGTTCTAAATCTGCAGTGTATGATACAATCTTGCATCTACCACTAAGAAGATTATCTGCACTTTGATGCAGGGTTCTCATGAAAATTTGAAGTAGTCAGAGAAAATGTCCAGTAGCTGATGACAATCTCTTTCCTTGCCGAGCCAATCCACAAAAATGTATGTACCGGTACATGACTGCATATTTTCTGTGTAGTCGGTGTGCCCATGTCAAGAAGACGGCAATTAATTTTCTTTGGTTGCCGGAGCTTCTGGAGAACCTCGTTGAAGCATGTATTCATGTACAAATATTAAATAATGGAATGTCCTTATCATGTTGACCAAGTAAACTTTGTCAATAACAGTGTATTGTGCATGTTTCTTACAGCAAAGGAGACTTGAAGCAGAAAAGAAAGACAAGTTGAGACAGAATGAGATTTTTAGGTAAATTTTTAGGCATCTAATTGTATGTGATATTGATTCCATGTCCATCAACAGCCTGTATGTGTTTGGCAAAAATGATTTAATGGCATGTATTCTGGATACTAGTAACTGCATTACATACATTTACATAATAATAAATAATAATAATAATAGTAATAATAATAATAATAATAATAATAATAATAATAATAATAATAATAATAATAATAATAATAATAATAATAATAAATACAATTTATATAGCGCTGAAATCCATTGGCAAATGTTCTAAGGTGCTTTACAGACCTTAATTAAGGTAACAATTTAAATTAACAATTAAAAAATATTACTAAATAAATTTAAAAACATCATAAGGAAAATGTATACTTAAATAAAAACGCCATCAAGTTACTTTCAAAAGCATTGAAAGAGGCACAATTCCTTAAATGTACATGTAATGGCAGGTCATTCCACAGCTTTGGTGCGCAAATGGAAAAAGCTCTGTCACCATATGATTTCGTCTTAGAAAAAGGTACTTATCTACCAACAGTTTCTGAGGAGATGACCTGAGATCACGTTCAGGGACATAAAACTTAACCATGTCACTCAAATAAGAAGGAGCTTAACTGTTTAGAGCTTTGAAAGTAAAAAGTAAAATTTATCTTGTATATGTTTATTATGTATGTCCAGTAACTGGCTGCAGTTTCTGGCAAATTTTTTATGCAATTATATTTTGAGACTTCATGTAAATTCCCTCAAAGTACAAAGTGGTACAAAAATTAGATACTTCAAATGACTTACATGTATAAGGTGATGTGTTGTTTTATTGACTCTAAATTGTTTCAGCAGCTAAGATTCCAAATGCAATTTAAACCGAGCTCAGTTATGTGAAAAATATAAAGTTACATGTATGTTTTCAAACTATTCTAAAAATGTAATTATTTTCTTCCATAACAGATTAAAAACTTTGAAAAAAGAAATCAAGATGGCTGAGCAAGAGGCTGAAGATAGAAAGAAAAAGAAACAGGAAATGATAAAGAGTTCTGCTAAAAAACCCAAAAGACTCGGCAAACATCAGTATCCTACTCTCTCTACATGTATATTTACATGTACTATGCACCCATGCCCCCCTCCCCCCCCCCCCCTGCCAGAGGAGGCTGAGTAAAGGGATAGCGGGCAAGTGGACAAAGGAATATACTCCTTGTCTCCAAGAAATTGTTGGTCATAGGTATTGCAGAGTATTGATGCTTAACAATGTCAAAGTGACTACTCTAACCAAGGTCACCAGACAAAATTTCCTTCAAATTTAACAAAAAGAACTGTGAATGTTTACAATAATTTCCCAACAAATTACCCCTGTAATCAAGCTGTACATCAAAAAGGCAACATTTTTGGTCATTTTAAATAATTTGTTGGAAAACCATTGTTAACCTCCACGATATTTATTCATTAAATTTGTAGAAAGATTTTTCGGGTGGCCTTGGTTAGAGTAGTTGCACTGTAATAACATTTTATGATTGCATGCATGATCCATAATGAACAGTTGGAAATTAACATACTACTTAACTACAACTGAAGATATGAATCTCCTAATATAGAGGTACAACTGAGTGCAGAGCTCACTGGAAATCTCCGTACATTGAAGGTGAGTAAAGTGTAATTGGCCAGCGTACAGAGACCAATAATTATTTATCCAGCTCACTCGAAGTTTCTAGAGGTGGTTGGGTGGCCTATCATGTAGACTCTGTACGTTTTCATGCAAAAGTGAGAAGATTGTTTAATTCCATGCGATGTTTAAGAGGTTCAGTTTGCATTCTAACTTTTGTGTTTGTGTTCATAGCAAGAGGGAAACTTGTTTGAAGACAGATTCAAGAGTCTTCAGCGAAGAAATATCATTGAAGCAAGACAACCTGTGAAGTAAGTTTGTTTCAATAACTCCAGAAATTCTTGCACACTTACATTGTATTGGCTAATTTTCATTAAGAGGACAGACACATGAATTTATATTTTATAAGATGCGTCTACACACGAGAGCGAACAATTTGACATTTTGTTATTGCAAAGAAAACAAATTAATGCCAGTTTTTTTCATGAGTCTGTCCTGTTATTGACAATGAATTTCGTCATAACATTGTCAAAGTAGCATGCAATGTTTTGACAAAATTCACGATCAATAACACGACAGACATAAAATAGTGACGGCAATTTGTTAAATCTTCCTCGACTTCCTTCACGCTTCACTGGAGGACATTTCCGTGGAATTAAAAAATATCCATTGTTTATACAGCAGAGCACGTTGACTCTACCATTAATTAAAAGAAATCTTCTGGCAGTGATGATGACATGAAAGTACAGTATGAGCTCTGTTTCATGATATCTGACTGACGTAAAAGGACTACATATACTGCGCATAATAACATGGAAGGCCGTACAGTAACAGACTTTTTAAAACGGACCACTTTTCTATTCTCTTTCGCTTCGCTCAGCCGAATAGAAAACATTTCTATTATAAGTAGAAGAGACAAGTAACAAACAAATAGTGGAGGGAGCCGCCAGCAATGGTCGAGTTCATTTATAAAAGTCTGAGCCGGGGACACACTGAATACAGGTTACAAGCCAAGGAATATAAGAAAAAAGTCACACACTATTAAAAACAACAATGAAAACATTTTAAAAGGAAAAAAACAGCCTCGAGTAAACTGGTCGGCGTCAAGTGGTGTGATATTCACAAGGAGTGGTATATAAAGGCCTAACTATCCCAGTGGGAACTAATACCAAGCAACCTAATCAAACACCTAAAAGAAATACATTCCCTTCTGCCTTCACATTAGTAAATCGGTGCATAATCATGAAGTGATTTGGTTCCCTATATTTCTTGCTCTATCATACATGCGGTCGAAACTTAACTTATGCATTTTATGAATTCAGTTGCTTTACAGTCAGTCCTTCAGTAGGGGAACCCCCTGTAGGCAAACACTGTTTTTAAGTCACTTGCGAACACTACGTGAAACTTTCCAACTTCTTTTAAGTCGACAAGCAACTCTCTTGAAGTCGTGGTCCAAGCACACTACTTATTTACCCTCCCATAAGCTGACAACTCTCTAAAGTGTACACGTCCATGTGTTCTGAGGTTTTTGCTGACAAGTGGTTTGATTGTAATATGAAGTGGTTGTAAACATTTGAAAAGACCTTGTCATGTTAAGGGGATTCCCTAGGAAAAAAACACTTGACGTTACGTTAGATTTTTTTCGAATATTTTGTGGTTGTTCCTTATAATGGAATGTGCGTCAAAAAAAACATACGGTACGGGGCTCGTTTAAGAGTCATAACTCGTCAAAGGTGCGTCAAAAATCCGAGCAATGTTACCCGTTAAGTGCGTTTTTCTTTTTGTGAATGACGCTACGTTTCGGGGTATCAGTGGCCAAACCCATGGAGTTAACATTAAAAAGTCTCAATGTTTCTTGGCAAAAATATACATCTTAAATCAGAGTTGACAAAAAGTCGTTCTAGCTTGCGTCTTCTAAGGGTAGTAAGGTTCAAGTCTCAGAAGAAAGGTAAGTAATTATTTTTGGCAGTAACCGCTTTCTTACCTGAATTTTTCTTACTCATTCAGTGGAAAGGCAATGAATTATAGGCTAGTTTAATGCAATAAAAAAGTACCTTATGGTGCTTGTTTAACAGAAAACGAGCATTTATTGCGCTGCCGAGCGTAGCTTGAGGGAAATCTCTTAAGCCCTGGTCAAACGGCGCGTGATAGTCGAAGATAGTTGATTCATCAACTATCACCAACTATCATTCACATGGTCAAACGGCCAAAGAAGTTCGTGATAGTTGACGATAGTTCACCGGCAGTCGCGCAAGCAAAGTCACGAGAGCAACGAGTTTCAAGCTCTTTCAGCGTTAAAATGTGAATACTAAATGGCGTCCCGTAAGACAAACTTATAAAAGTATAAATTTTTCGCGACGATAGAGGGCGGCAGCATGTTTTCTGACCGCTATCGAGCCAGTGATTACCAAAACAGCTGACCGAAAAAACTATCATGAACTATCTTACGCGTGGTCAAACGAGAAAAACTATCATCGACTATCCTGAAGAATTTGAACAAGCTCAAACTGAATGATAGTCGATGATAGTCAATGATAGTGCATGATAGTTGGTGGTCAAACGGAAGCGCGCGCTCAACTATCATCGACTATCATCGACTATCATCTATCATGAGCCGTTTGACCAGGGCTTACATTGTGTACGTGCACGCGCTCATTTGCGCGCGCTAATGACGCGAAAATCGTGCGCAGTAGGGATGCGCAATGCAATACTGAGGAATCACGGCCTTATCCTTTACTCTTGCAGACCACATCGAAAATACAAGCAAAAAACATACAAGAGAAAATCATACGACAAACCCTGTATAAAGGAAATCTAGCTTTGGAACTGAGGTAAGAGCAGACTTTCTAAGGATTTCGATTCACAAGCTGGAAATGTTATTCTGGAAATTTTGACTGCAATATTCACATGTGTTAATTGTTCTATTCTGTGTTACCTGCCTGCTTGAGAGCGTGTTGACATTGTAGCCTGGATAAATTTTAAACGTGGAACTCTATTGTTTATTAATTACAAACGCCTTCTGTGAAGGGACTTAGTAGAACAAAATTCGGTAGAGTTTATTAGCATTTGTATCACGTTGGAATTGCAAACATGAGTGCCTTGAGTATATCTGTAAAGCACCAAACGTTTTCGTGTTCTTTGAGCTTTGTAGACCTGAAAGATTGCGCGGTAATTTGTGTCATGGACTTGATTGTAGCTTGAGTTCTTGTGGTGGCAGTACTATACTGATCTTTTTCATTCTTACAATTTTCGTTTTCTCTAAGGAAAGTTTTGTTTTGTTTCAGATACAGAGAGTAATCGGTCCCAAAACAACGTGAAATAAGCTGTCATGAAGTATCTCTTGCCGGCCAGGCACTTCGTTTTCCGAAAAACGATCATGACGTTTAGACTTTGCAAATCAAGACTCCTCTTTCTAAGCCCTAAACAGATCTTGGTCTAGATGACCAGTCTGTTTGGAAATCGCAGTCGATTGGCGGGTTGTGTGACAAGGTGGAAAAACTGCTGAAACAAAATTCTAATATTTAAATGAAAGACTTCCTGTGTAATGCAACATGAAGGTGCCAGCCTTGTAAGGGAACAGACCATTATTATATATTGAACAACGGTTAACGTTTTGAAGTTCTTCAATGTGAAGGCAAGAAATTCCAAGTTAATTACCAGATACTAAAAAATACGAAACTAAGAGAGCAAACTTTTATAGAGGTTGAGAGACCTGCAGAATTTTAGGGAGTACCTTTTACCGCGGCCAAATTTTAATGAGCCCGCAATTTTATTCAGTGGGGTGCATTGCTGACGTAGTGTTCGTGTAATGTTTTAATTGGTCAATGGTGATCGTGGAAACCTCGGTTTTAAAAATGCCTCTATGATCAAATTCTTGATATCCATTTTTTACATTTTCGTACACGATAGGTCTTTCTTAGATATCTTGGCAAATTTCAATCTATTACGAACACTACAACTCATGTTTTTTTGGAGCTTTACATCCGAAAATTTACGGCCGCCATTAATTTTCCTTGTGAGAATTGGAGAAAATGGCGTCATTTTCTCAAAAATACCACACGGGTTGAAATTTTAATAACAATTAGTACAGCAATTCGCGTAAAGAATTACAAAAACTGTGGCTAATATATCCGTGTAATATGCCACATTAACTGTTATTTTAATTTCAACCCGTGTGACATTTTTTGAGAAAATGACATTTTCACAACTTAAATTCTTAACCAAGACCGGAAAAGGAAAATTAATGGCGGCCGTAAATTCTGAGAAATAAAGGTCCAAAAATCGCGAGTTCTAATGTTCTTAATAGACTGAGATTTGGCAAGATATCTAGGAAAGACCTATAGTGTACGAAAATGTAAAAAAAGTAGATATAGAGAATTTCATCGTAGTGACACTTAAACCACTTCATCCCTGGACTTTCACCATAAGTTCGATATCGTGTTTCTGTGACTGCTGTGTGACTGTTCATAAATGAAAGCTATTGAGCAGTACTTTTACAAGCTCCTGATAATTACATGTACACATCCAGTTGAATGTTATCGAGTTATAGTTTCTTGCAATATGAGTTTCTATAATTCTGATATCCTTTGAACGTGTTCACAGAGATTTAAAAAACAATTCAAACTTTGAGAGTGTGAACTTTTTCGTACGTTGATATGATTTTTAAGTGGTGTATCGATGTGTTCGGGAACAAAAGCGAAAAAAAAGAAAATGTTTCATGTGTATTGGATAAAAGTAAATGATTTGAATAAACATAGTCTTACAAAAAATCTTGTTTGGATTGTCTTAATTGAAGGCATATCATCGACTAAAAGAAGCAAGACGGGCGAAGAAATACTAACCCTTTTTTCAAAATGCGATTAATTTGTTTTAATAAAGTGGCTTTTAGTAGTCTGGCGTGGAGCAATTAAAAATCAATCTACAAAATAATAATCAGATGCGGCATCAAAAAGAAGGATTCGATGTTTTAAACTGGACCCGCGCAGTAAAAGCTGAAATGTTCACCGGCTTGTATATGCTTCTTTTCTTCACAAAATTACAACGAATTTTTCAAAAATTCGTGATAAATGAGCGGCCTGCTTAATAGCTGCACACGAACAGTTTAGACTTGGGGTAACGGAAAACTCCAATCTTGGCCCCTTTTCATTAAAGTTTTATGGGTTAGAGATTTAGATCAATTTGTTTATCCTAAGATGGTCGGGATCTGTTTTGGTGGTCCTGCTATGTGCGATTTTTTTATTATTCTCATTCAGTACTTTTTATTTAAATTGAACGCCTGGCGTCAATTATGAAGCGATTCGCGCAACAATGAACAAAGCATTTTTTTTATTTTATCTTTGTTTTTGGATGCAATGTTTAGGCCTGTTGTAAGTTTTTTTCCCGCGGCACTTCTTCTGAAACTGTATGATTTTATTCTGATTGTTATCCTTCTGTTTATGTGAACATAAAAGTCCCAACTCTGCTACTTCATTAAAATTTAATAAGTTAGAGATTTGGGTAAGTTTGTTTATCTTAAGATGGTCGGGGTTTTTTTAGGGGTCCTGCTATGTGCGAGTTTTTTTAATTACTATTAGTATTTTTATTTAAATACAACTCCTGCGGGCGGTCAATTATGAAGCGATTCGCGCAACAATGAAGAAAGAGTTTTGGATGCAATGTTTAGGACAAGTAAATTTTGAATCGAGCCGGTGCATTCGAGATCTTTCGATGATTTTGCTGTGTGAAAAGTATATTTTCTATACAGTACAGAGGCAACTTTTTTGTTATAATTACTTTACTTGTCCGTTGACAAAACTGCTACAAAAATCCAATTTCTTATAACATCGAAGCGTTGTATAGCAGGCTGGAGCTGAGTGTGCACATGTTGCTTTCATGTCCTTCTAAATTCGGCCATTTCTGGCTTGGAACGGAGCAAAATCCTAAATTCCTTTCGAATGCGTCTTACTTTTTACGTTAATCGGTAAATTAGCTTATAAATTTAGTATTAAAGGGGCCACTCACAGCTGCAGGCGTGTTACTGATTTCAATGTTTCTTCATTCCCACTTCACCAACTTTTCATTGGTTATGACTGCATTTTGTTGGGTCTTATCTCATTTTGTTATCGATAACATTGCTCAGCACGTAACACATGCTGTTCTTGCTCGATGCCTATAATCTCTACAAAGTGGCCACGGCATTTTCCACTTGGACGCTTTTTTGGAATTTTCGTTAAACCTCTTTTTCAATGGCCTTGAATTCTCCGCCAATGCTAAACTGGTCGGGAAAACCACCACCATTTTTTATCAGATCTTCTCAAGTACATTAATAATTCATCAGCTTGAGACAAAGGAAATCACAACCGTGAAGGAGGTTTGGATACCCGGTCTTAATTAGCGTGGATTTTGACGATTTTACTTCTCCGTTTACTCCTTAGTTTTTGTTTCGATTGAGAAGATATATCAAACACTCGAGACAGTGTTTCATTGGTTATCCAAACACCTCGAATTTCGTCAAAAACACTCCCCTGCGCGTCGTATTTTCAACTCTCTTCTCGGTGTTTGAATATCCCGATGAAACACGGTCTCTCGTGTTTGGTATATTACATAAACTGTTAAGCCCACTGAAGTTACGCGCGGAAAAAAAACTTACAACAGGCCTAAACATTGCATCCAAAAACAAAGATAAAATAAAAAAAATGCTTTGTTCATTGTTGCGCGAATCGCTTCATAATTGACGCCAGGCGTTCAATTTAAATAAAAAGTACTGAATGAGAATAATAAAAAAATCGCACATAGCAGGACCACCAAAACAGATCCCGACCATCTTAGGATAAACAAATTGATCTAAATCTCTAACCCATAAAACTTTAATGAAAAGGGGCCAAGATTGGAGTTTTCCGTTACCCCAAGTCTAAACTGTTCGTGTGCAGCTATTAAGCAGGCCGCTCATTTATCACGAATTTTTGAAAAATTCGTTGTAATTTTGTGAAGAAAAGAAGCATATACAAGCCGGTGAACATTTCAGCTTTTACTGCGCGGGTCCAGTTTAAAACATCGAATCCTTCTTTTTGATGCCGCATCTGATTATTATTTTGTAGATTGATTTTAATTGCTCCACGCCAGACTACTAAAAGCCACTTTATTAAAACAAATTAATCGCATTTTGAAAAAAGGGTTAGTATTTCTTCGCCCGTCTTGCTTCTTTTAGTCGATGATATGCCTTCAATTAAGACAATCCAAACAAGATTTTTTGTAAGACTATGTTTATTCAAATCATTTACTTTTATCCAATACACATGAAACATTTTCTTTTTTTCGCTTTTGTTCCCGAACACATCGATACACCACTTAAAAATCATATCAACGTACGAAAAAGTTCACACTCTCAAAGTTTGAATTGTTTTTTAAATCTCTGTGAACACGTTCAAAGGATATCAGAATTATAGAAACTCATATTGCAAGAAACTATAACTCGATAACATTCAACTGGATGTGTACATGTAATTATCAGGAGCTTGTAAAAGTACTGCTCAATAGCTTTCATTTATGAACAGTCACACAGCAGTCACAGAAACACGATATCGAACTTATGGTGAAAGTCCAGGGATGAAGTGGTTTAAGTGTCACTACGATGAAATTCTCTATATCTACTTTTTTTACATTTTCGTACACTATAGGTCTTTCCTAGATATCTTGCCAAATCTCAGTCTATTAAGAACATTAGAACTCGCGATTTTTGGACCTTTATTTCTCAGAATTTACGGCCGCCATTAATTTTCCTTTTCCGGTCTTGGTTAAGAATTTAAGTTGTGAAAATGTCATTTTCTCAAAAAATGTCACACGGGTTGAAATTAAAATAACAGTTAATGTGGCATATTACACGGATATATTAGCCACAGTTTTTGTAATTCTTTACGCGAATTGCTGTACTAATTGTTATTAAAATTTCAACCCGTGTGGTATTTTTGAGAAAATGACGCCATTTTCTCCAATTCTCACAAGGAAAATTAATGGCGGCCGTAAATTTTCGGATGTAAAGCTCCAAAAAAACATGAGTTGTAGTGTTCGTAATAGATTGAAATTTGCCAAGATATCTAAGAAAGACCTATCGTGTACGAAAATGTAAAAAATGGATATCAAGAATTTGATCATAGAGGCATTTTTAAAACCGAGGTTTCCACGATCACCATTGACCAATTAAAACATTACACGAACACTACGTCAGCAATGCACCCCACTGAATAAAATTGCGGGCTCATTAAAATTTGGCCGCGGTAAAAGGTACTCCCTAAAATTCTGCAGGTCTCTCAACCTCTATAAAAGTTTGCTCTCTTAGTTTCGTATTTTTTAGTATCTGGTAATTAACTTGGAATTTCTTGCCTTCACATTGAAGAACTTCAAAACGTTAACCGTTGTTCAATATATAATAATGGTCTGTTCCCTTACAAGGCTGGCACCTTCATGTTGCATTACACAGGAAGTCTTTCATTTAAATATTAGAATTTTGTTTCAGCAGTTTTTCCACCTTGTCACACAACCCGCCAATCGACTGCGATTTCCAAACAGACTGGTCATCTAGACCAAGATCTGTTTAGGGCTTAGAAAGAGGAGTCTTGATTTGCAAAGTCTAAACGTCATGATCGTTTTTCGGAAAACGAAGTGCCTGGCCGGCAAGAGATACTTCATGACAGCTTATTTCACGTTGTTTTGGGACCGATTACTCTCTGTATCTGAAACAAAACAAAACTTTCCTTAGAGAAAACGAAAATTGTAAGAATGAAAAAGATCAGTATAGTACTGCCACCACAAGAACTCAAGCTACAATCAAGTCCATGACACAAATTACCGCGCAATCTTTCAGGTCTACAAAGCTCAAAGAACACGAAAACGTTTGGTGCTTTACAGATATACTCAAGGCACTCATGTTTGCAATTCCAACGTGATACAAATGCTAATAAACTCTACCGAATTTTGTTCTACTAAGTCCCTTCACAGAAGGCGTTTGTAATTAATAAACAATAGAGTTCCACGTTTAAAATTTATCCAGGCTACAATGTCAACACGCTCTCAAGCAGGCAGGTAACACAGAATAGAACAATTAACACATGTGAATATTGCAGTCAAAATTTCCAGAATAACATTTCCAGCTTGTGAATCGAAATCCTTAGAAAGTCTGCTCTTACCTCAGTTCCAAAGCTAGATTTCCTTTATACAGGGTTTGTCGTATGATTTTCTCTTGTATGTTTTTTGCTTGTATTTTCGATGTGGTCTGCAAGAGTAAAGGATAAGGCCGTGATTCCTCAGTATTGCATTGCGCATCCCTACTGCGCACGATTTTCGCGTCATTAGCGCGCGCAAATGAGCGCGTGCACGTACACAATGTAAGCCCTGGTCAAACGGCTCATGATAGATGATAGTCGATGATAGTCGATGATAGTTGAGCGCGCGCTTCCGTTTGACCACCAACTATCATGCACTATCATTGACTATCATCGACTATCATTCAGTTTGAGCTTGTTCAAATTCTTCAGGATAGTCGATGATAGTTTTTCTCGTTTGACCACGCGTAAGATAGTTCATGATAGTTTTTTCGGTCAGCTGTTTTGGTAATCACTGGCTCGATAGCGGTCAGAAAACATGCTGCCGCCCTCTATCGTCGCGAAAAATTTATACTTTTATAAGTTTGTCTTACGGGACGCCATTTAGTATTCACATTTTAACGCTGAAAGAGCTTGAAACTCGTTGCTCTCGTGACTTTGCTTGCGCGACTGCCGGTGAACTATCGTCAACTATCACGAACTTCTTTGGCCGTTTGACCATGTGAATGATAGTTGGTGATAGTTGATGAATCAACTATCTTCGACTATCACGCGCCGTTTGACCAGGGCTTAAGAGATTTCCCTCAAGCTACGCTCGGCAGCGCAATAAATGCTCGTTTTCTGTTAAACAAGCACCATAAGGTACTTTTTTATTGCATTAAACTAGCCTATAATTCATTGCCTTTCCACTGAATGAGTAAGAAAAATTCAGGTAAGAAAGCGGTTACTGCCAAAAATAATTACTTACCTTTCTTCTGAGACTTGAACCTTACTACCCTTAGAAGACGCAAGCTAGAACGACTTTTTGTCAACTCTGATTTAAGATGTATATTTTTGCCAAGAAACATTGAGACTTTTTAATGTTAACTCCATGGGTTTGGCCACTGATACCCCGAAACGTAGCGTCATTCACAAAAAGAAAAACGCACTTAACGGGTAACATTGCTCGGATTTTTGACGCACCTTTGACGAGTTATGACTCTTAAACGAGCCCCGTACCGTATGTTTTTTTTGACGCACATTCCATTATAAGGAACAACCACAAAATATTCGAAAAAAATCTAACGTAACGTCAAGTGTTTTTTTCCTAGGGAATCCCCTTAACATGACAAGGTCTTTTCAAATGTTTACAACCACTTCATATTACAATCAAACCACTTGTCAGCAAAAACCTCAGAACACATGGACGTGTACACTTTAGAGAGTTGTCAGCTTATGGGAGGGTAAATAAGTAGTGTGCTTGGACCACGACTTCAAGAGAGTTGCTTGTCGACTTAAAAGAAGTTGGAAAGTTTCACGTAGTGTTCGCAAGTGACTTAAAAACAGTGTTTGCCTACAGGGGGTTCCCCTACTGAAGGACTGACTGTAAAGCAACTGAATTCATAAAATGCATAAGTTAAGTTTCGACCGCATGTATGATAGAGCAAGAAATATAGGGAACCAAATCACTTCATGATTATGCACCGATTTACTAATGTGAAGGCAGAAGGGAATGTATTTCTTTTAGGTGTTTGATTAGGTTGCTTGGTATTAGTTTCCCACTGGGATAGTTAGGCCTTTATATACCACTCCTTGTGAATATCACACCACTTGACGCCGACCAGTTTACTCGAGGCTGTTTTTTTCCTTTTAAAATGTTTTCATTGTTGTTTTTAATAGTGTGTGACTTTTTTCTTATATTCCTTGGCTTGTAACCTGTATTCAGTGTGTCCCCGGCTCAGACTTTTATAAATGAACTCGACCATTGCTGGCGGCTCCCTCCACTATTTGTTTGTTACTTGTCTCTTCTACTTATAATAGAAATGTTTTCTATTCGGCTGAGCGAAGCGAAAGAGAATAGAAAAGTGGTCCGTTTTAAAAAGTCTGTTACTGTACGGCCTTCCATGTTATTATGCGCAGTATATGTAGTCCTTTTACGTCAGTCAGATATCATGAAACAGAGCTCATACTGTACTTTCATGTCATCATCACTGCCAGAAGATTTCTTTTAATTAATGGTAGAGTCAACGTGCTCTGCTGTATAAACAATGGATATTTTTTAATTCCACGGAAATGTCCTCCAGTGAAGCGTGAAGGAAGTCGAGGAAGATTTAACAAATTGCCGTCACTATTTTATGTCTGTCGTGTTATTGATCGTGAATTTTGTCAAAACATTGCATGCTACTTTGACAATGTTATGACGAAATTCATTGTCAATAACAGGACAGACTCATGAAAAAAACTGGCATTAATTTGTTTTCTTTGCAATAACAAAATGTCAAATTGTTCGCTCTCGTGTGTAGACGCATCTTATAAAATATAAATTCATGTGTCTGTCCTCTTAATGAAAATTAGCCAATACAATGTAAGTGTGCAAGAATTTCTGGAGTTATTGAAACAAACTTACTTCACAGGTTGTCTTGCTTCAATGATATTTCTTCGCTGAAGACTCTTGAATCTGTCTTCAAACAAGTTTCCCTCTTGCTATGAACACAAACACAAAAGTTAGAATGCAAACTGAACCTCTTAAACATCGCATGGAATTAAACAATCTTCTCACTTTTGCATGAAAACGTACAGAGTCTACATGATAGGCCACCCAACCACCTCTAGAAACTTCGAGTGAGCTGGATAAATAATTATTGGTCTCTGTACGCTGGCCAATTACACTTTACTCACCTTCAATGTACGGAGATTTCCAGTGAGCTCTGCACTCAGTTGTACCTCTATATTAGGAGATTCATATCTTCAGTTGTAGTTAAGTAGTATGTTAATTTCCAACTGTTCATTATGGATCATGCATGCAATCATAAAATGTTATTACAGTGCAACTACTCTAACCAAGGCCACCCGAAAAATCTTTCTACAAATTTAATGAATAAATATCGTGGAGGTTAACAATGGTTTTCCAACAAATTATTTAAAATGACCAAAAATGTTGCCTTTTTGATGTACAGCTTGATTACAGGGGTAATTTGTTGGGAAATTATTGTAAACATTCACAGTTCTTTTTGTTAAATTTGAAGGAAATTTTGTCTGGTGACCTTGGTTAGAGTAGTCACTTTGACATTGTTAAGCATCAATACTCTGCAATACCTATGACCAACAATTTCTTGGAGACAAGGAGTATATTCCTTTGTCCACTTGCCCGCTATCCCTTTACTCAGCCTCCTCTGGCAGGGGGGGGGGGGGAGGGGGGCATGGGTGCATAGTACATGTAAATATACATGTAGAGAGAGTAGGATACTGATGTTTGCCGAGTCTTTTGGGTTTTTTAGCAGAACTCTTTATCATTTCCTGTTTCTTTTTCTTTCTATCTTCAGCCTCTTGCTCAGCCATCTTGATTTCTTTTTTCAAAGTTTTTAATCTGTTATGGAAGAAAATAATTACATTTTTAGAATAGTTTGAAAACATACATGTAACTTTATATTTTTCACATAACTGAGCTCGGTTTAAATTGCATTTGGAATCTTAGCTGCTGAAACAATTTAGAGTCAATAAAACAACACATCACCTTATACATGTAAGTCATTTGAAGTATCTAATTTTTGTACCACTTTGTACTTTGAGGGAATTTACATGAAGTCTCAAAATATAATTGCATAAAAAATTTGCCAGAAACTGCAGCCAGTTACTGGACATACATAATAAACATATACAAGATAAATTTTACTTTTTACTTTCAAAGCTCTAAACAGTTAAGCTCCTTCTTATTTGAGTGACATGGTTAAGTTTTATGTCCCTGAACGTGATCTCAGGTCATCTCCTCAGAAACTGTTGGTAGATAAGTACCTTTTTCTAAGACGAAATCATATGGTGACAGAGCTTTTTCCATTTGCGCACCAAAGCTGTGGAATGACCTGCCATTACATGTACATTTAAGGAATTGTGCCTCTTTCAATGCTTTTGAAAGTAACTTGATGGCGTTTTTATTTAAGTATACATTTTCCTTATGATGTTTTTAAATTTATTTAGTAATATTTTTTAATTGTTAATTTAAATTGTTACCTTAATTAAGGTCTGTAAAGCACCTTAGAACATTTGCCAATGGATTTCAGCGCTATATAAATTGTATTTATTATTATTATTATTATTATTATTATTATTATTATTATTATTATTATTATTATTATTATTATTATTATTATTACTATTATTATTATTATTTATTATTATGTAAATGTATGTAATGCAGTTACTAGTATCCAGAATACATGCCATTAAATCATTTTTGCCAAACACATACAGGCTGTTGATGGACATGGAATCAATATCACATACAATTAGATGCCTAAAAATTTACCTAAAAATCTCATTCTGTCTCAACTTGTCTTTCTTTTCTGCTTCAAGTCTCCTTTGCTGTAAGAAACATGCACAATACACTGTTATTGACAAAGTTTACTTGGTCAACATGATAAGGACATTCCATTATTTAATATTTGTACATGAATACATGCTTCAACGAGGTTCTCCAGAAGCTCCGGCAACCAAAGAAAATTAATTGCCGTCTTCTTGACATGGGCACACCGACTACACAGAAAATATGCAGTCATGTACCGGTACATACATTTTTGTGGATTGGCTCGGCAAGGAAAGAGATTGTCATCAGCTACTGGACATTTTCTCTGACTACTTCAAATTTTCATGAGAACCCTGCATCAAAGTGCAGATAATCTTCTTAGTGGTAGATGCAAGATTGTATCATACACTGCAGATTTAGAACCATTTATAACATACATGCACAAATGTACTGATGCATGTGAGCACAATTCTGCAGTCCGCTGCATTAAAATTTATATTTAAATGCAAATCAACTCAATTACTAACCAGGGTTGTCAAAATAAGCCGGCAACCGGCGCATTTCACCGGCTATTTTGAATACTGCGCCGGTTGCTCCGAATGTTAGTAGGTCAGTTCTGAGCATGATATTGGAGAAATATAATGGAAATAGCTGCCTACTTTTGGTTGGTCAACCTCCTACTCAAAAACCTACTGACAACCCTGACTAACTGCAAGATCAGAGACAATGAAAGTTAATTATGTACACATGCATCAAGCTTGGACCATCAGATGAGTTACTTTAAGTGTTCGCCAATTTGTTCCCCAATTCGCTTACAGGAGGCTCAGCTATAG
>JAHPZR010051062.1:0-10040 GCA_019787425.1 Platygyra sinensis | reverse complement strand
GGTTTAGTTAAAGTCAACAAGGTCTTAATATGAGTGAGTGAGTGAGTGAATATTTTATTTACCCTCGCATTTTAGAGTCTAATATCTCCGAGCATTTCCCACCCGAACCCTCAGTATAACAACAAAGGCCATACCACAACACCGGGAACTTCATACCCTACTCTTTACGATAAGCGTGCGGGTTCTTATACGTCCCCTGCTAACCATAACATCGAAGATGCAGGAGACGGGGCCTACGGTTTATAGTCCTTATTCGAGAAGACCTGAACGTCTAACCATTTGCAGATATTATTACAAAGGCAGCTGTTTCTCCTCAGTCATTTTAAGTTTATAGCAATTGGCTTGACTCACTTGTAACACATGCAACCCTGAAAGCGAGGCCACTGCGATCTCCTTGAGCCCATCATTTGTTAGATCCAGGTATTCAATGGCGAATAGTGGATTCGCAAAACTTCTTCTCCAAACAAGTTGAAAATCAATGTTACTAGACTGAGACTGTAGAGTGTTGTCCAGAGAAACGAACTTGTAAACAAGAAGTTCCTAAAAAAGGAAAAATTGTTTTAATGAACAAATCATAAGTGCAAGAGATTTATGTTTTCACCTTGTCTTGAGGTATAAAGCTGAATTATGACATAAAGCCGTCATTTACTAAACAAAATGAAATATCCAGAGTACAGAAGAGTATAAAAGTAGTGTAAAAGAGATTCGCTGACTTTAAGTGAAAAAAAATACTAATCAGTGTTGCTTCAGTGAACTTTCAAACCTTCCTGTGTTTATATTTTCTGTGATATTCTCAGAGCTTGACGATAAATTGTCGCTTAAGTTCGCGAAGTTTCGTTTAGCTTCTGTGAGACTTAAGGCAACATAAAAATTACCTTTCGTGATTCTAGTTGCTGGAACAAATTAAAATGAAGGCTGAAAACTGGAGATTTACTAAGCAGTAACCCATTAAACAAGAGGACTTGAAGGGTTTGTTACTTAGATCTGGATTTCAAAACAAACATGACCTGTCCATATGTTCCTAAAAGGATTTCGTTATTCCCGTCCCAGTCCACATCGGCTATGCAAGTGCATGTCACGCAATCGAATTCATCCGACTCCGGTAACGTTACCATATTTGTAAAACCCTGTGTAATTACATTCCTGAGGATCAAACAAAGAACACCGTCATGTACACAAACTACACCTTACAGCTGGCTTAGATCTTTTGTTGAACGCAGGATACAATATTTTTTTGGATACGTTTTCCAAAACATGTACAAAAACAAACATAATAGTTGGCTTTTGCCTCACAGTACTTGGTGTAGGCAGTCACGTAATGGTCCGGGTAGTTACACTTACATTTAAACTACAGTACAGTTAACCTAACATAAACATGAAAGTTAACCGCAAGCAAAAAGAAGTGAAACTAACCGCAAGCAAGATAGGCACTCACGTAATGGTCAGTGTTGTTACCAAATATGGTAAGTAGTGCCAACACCAAGTGATTACCTCCTCAAAGCGAGTCTTCAAAACCATTCATATGTTGCTGAGTTCGACTACAGGTTCATTTTATAATTATAATAGTAATATAATAATTTTCATGCAAGTCAAACTCAAGTTTTGCACGAGGACTCGTTTTGAAACAGAGGATTAAACTCGGAAATGACCTCAGCAGCCAGTATGGTGTCCCAAAACAATGAAACGGTTAACGGTGGCCATCAGTTGGGTCAATCCTGTGGGGGTTAAACTGTTTCCTTATGTAAACAATTTCTTTTGTTCCAAAAAATTCGCCTGGCTGCTTGCCACACGAGTGATAACGTTCTATTCTTAGTGCCGTCTGAACAAGCGAGGAAAAGAGAGAGCCATGTTTCCTTTCGCGGGTTCTTTCCCGTTAAGCTCCACGGACTATGCAAAATGAGAGAAAGCACGAAGTCTACAAAAACTTTGTTGCCCTTTTGCAGCTTGTTCTCAAATAATATCAAAAATAAGACCTCTAAATTTCATTTGGCCTCAATTTGAAACTGTTCTGTCTTTCTTGCATCTAAGCAACAACTATTTTAAAGTGACCTTATTTACAGAACTGTCTGGCATATCATTTTAAAATATAGATAGGACCCTGCGCGCGCTCTGATTGGTCAAAAACCCATGTTTTATCAGAGTATAAAACATAGGAAAAGCGTGTTTTATTGTTTTGCGCGCGTAAAATCTATATTTTAAAGCAAATGAAGAAGCCTAAGCCGTGTATTACACTGTGATAAAACACGATGGTCATTTGAGAACACTCGAGAAATGTAGAAAACACTCGCCTGCGGCTCGTGCTTTCTACATTTCCCTCGTGTTCTCAAATAACCATCGTGTTTTATCACAGTGTAATACACGGCTTAGGCTTCTTTATTTGTTAAGCAGATCAGGAATCGACCAAGCAGTGATCGTAAAGCGGGTTCCACACTGTTGTATGCTTTTATCGAATCGATACCTACGTATAAATGACGCTTGCTTCAATTGCACAGCAGACCAGCAGATGATAATCTGTGTTTGATTCTGTTTCTTTTCTTTCACTCAGTTTATTATCTGCGAGAAGAATTTTCGTGAGTTAGCTTAGTGATCAACGATAACAGCCAGCGCCGCATAACAAAATTGAGTTTCCTGGAATAAGACAAGCAGCACCAGCGGAAATCCACCGAGTTAAGAGAAAAACCTACACGGTTTAATCAGTCATGCCTTAACTAGTCTGACACTAAAGAACAAAATTATTCAACATATCAGAGCAAATCCGGCGCATGCTGTTCTTTTTCAATTATAACAACAGCCTTTATTTTAAAACGATAGTTTTCAAAGATACAAAGCTTCTCGGGTCGTTTAACGAAGGATCCAATGTGCAAATTTGCTCATAAAAACTTACAATTTATCTGAAACCTGAGATGTATACAATAGGTTCTAAGGCCTTACACGCCCTAAAGGGCCTGCAAGGCTCGCGCGCTTCACACGCGAGGACCACGCTTACGGCTCTTCGCGCCTTCCGAATAGGGAAGAAAACAAAACAACTGTTTTACAGTTTCACAACAGGCAAATTTAACTAAACTTCATGCGAACTGCAATATTTTAAGGGTCAATCTTATAAGCATTACGAAGAAATAAAATCTTCTGATCTGAAAGTAGATGTAGACACAGATGTCCCTTTGAATGTAAACTTCTTGGAATTATTTAGTGATTTCAGTTTCCGCATACAACAGGAGAAGCTGACTAATTTACGATTTTCACTTGTCTAGTAGTTCCAGAGCAGTGCACTTCTGTGCGCGAGGAAGCCTATCATGCAGCGGGGTGTTGAAGCGCGGCAAGGATATAGTTCATGTTTTCCCGCGCTTGGAAATGGTTCCAGTTTTTCCCGCGCTAAGCAAGGAGATTCATGTTTTCCCGCGCTAAGCAAATTGATTTATATTTTCCCGCGCTTTGAAAACAGTTCCACTTTTCTGTTTTCCCGCGCCTGGTCTGTGACTGATAAGATGTGATTGTTCTGCTTTAGGTTTAACTGTTTCACAAGTAAAACAAGTATTAAAAGGATTGTTTTACCGTTTGAGCTTTTGCTTGCACTGGAACTCTGTGAATATAACTTCACACTTGATATGGGTCCATCACGATCCAAGGTGTGTTCCTCAACAACGCCTGGCAAACATTACCGTAAAAAAAGAAATTTAAAAAAAACTTGCACGTATATGCCTCAAAAAATAAATATTAAATATATTACATTTCCCCTTTGTCTTAAGCCCACCACAAATGTCTCCAATCCAAACCACATGAGACATGCCTTAGCTTTCCTGCTGCCAGCTCAATGACCGTGGGCCGAGATACGGAAATCCTGCCTAGCTAAGAACCAATCAGATTGCAGGATTCGTTGCACAGCCCTTTCAGAAAATATAAAATTTGGTATTTGGTGCATGGTAATAGTATCATGTATATGCAAAAAAGGGCAAAACCCAGTTTTACCAAAGGTACGTAATATTGAACCACAACATGGCCACTAAATGCACCAGGAGCAGAGGAGGCTTACATCTGATCAAATTTCCTGCTAAATTCATTATACAACCCAGCACAAATCAATCTGACTTGTTATTCAAATCCTATTATGTGCATGTAGTCATACTAAGTATTGTGTGACCGCTTACATATAACTTAACATTCTATCCACAGGGTGAAAGGTGAATAAGGAAGTAACAGTGTCTACGTGTCACCCATGTGAATTTAACTCAGAATAAGCTTAGATAAGACTCCTGTGCTTCCTGTAGAGTGTGACAAGAATCATACTTGGTCCTCCAGTGAGATCGGTCACAGCTACTTTAACATGTCCATTTTGACACCCGACAACTGTCACTCGTCTGGTACACTGCTGGGTTTCCACCTCTAACCAAAGAACACTGAAAAAAGGAGCATAACAGTCACCACAAAAAACATGCCGATGAATATCACACTCCTGAGTCAATAATTAACTTCCTTGCACAGTTCTTCACTAGAGTGGATCCAGAACATTCAGAAAGGGGAGGGGGGCCAACCCACCAAGCACCCCCACAAAAAAATGACAAATTATGCAAT
The DNA here is from genome assembly GCA_019787425.1 of Platygyra sinensis. Taxonomy (NCBI): domain Eukaryota; kingdom Metazoa; phylum Cnidaria; class Anthozoa; order Scleractinia; family Merulinidae; genus Platygyra; species Platygyra sinensis. The sequence goes on along the minus strand of JAHPZR010051062.1, from coordinate 5,471 downwards.
TTGTTGGTCCACTTTTTTCAAAAATACAAGAAAAAAGAGGGGCCATGGCCTCCTTGCATGGCCCCTCCTTCTCAATCTTTCCCTACCTCATTAGATCATTGAGGTTTGCATACATTACTTTTGATTAACCCATTGACTCCTGGAACTTTTTGCCAAAAATGCATTTTTTGGACATTTTGGTGGTTTTGAGGCTGGATCTCGGCCAAATTAGCTTTAATCTGGCCGAAAATGTATTTGTAGCACGACAGCTAGACCTTCTTGCCACTAAAATCGCGTTTTACGAACTTTGGGCCCGTACATGCGCAGAAATCAAAATTTTTGGACGAGAAGGTGGCCTACGTCCTTAGGCTTTTCGATTTTTGATGTTTTTTTTTCCTTTCCTTTTTCTCCTTTTCTTTTCTTTTCTCTTCAGGGATTGACCTTTTACTGGGCTTGCTTGCAGTTAAAAAACTTCTAAGAAAGAGTCATCGAAGCGGCCAATTTTTACCGTGGAGCAGTTAGGTGTAGTGGCAGTAAATTTTGCTCTGAGTTTTTCACTCATCTTTTTGAGCATTTTTGTGTATATCTCAGGCGCCGTTAAGCCGATCACTCTGATCTAGGCATCAATGGAAAGATCTTTTCGTCCTGCAGAAGTTGAGTATAGATGATGCCAATTTTGGTCAAAAATGATGACGTCAGAAGCGGAAGAAAGGCCAAGGTTCGTCACGGGCGGTTACGGGCGGCACAGGCGTCAATGGGTTAAAAATTTCATTCTAAAGCATGGAGTCATTCATACTTGCTTGGCAAATTCTGAAGTTCAGGAAAAAAGTTCTGGACCGGTTGTTCTTCAAACCTTTGATGAGTCCTGTCCTGAAAGACATGTAAAGGTAAATTACAAGTGAGCTGTTCCTAATAATATCAAACTTGTGTACACAGCTTTCACACATGCGTAAAGATACCATGCACAGTAGTACTTGCAGCACTAGTATTGCAAGTTGCCTCATCAACCAACCTCACAGAACATGTGCACACATTCATCACTTCCACAAAGTAGGAACACAACCTCCTTTCTTCCCTTTATAGAAATCCTGGAAAATAAAATTAAAAGATGATCAAATAGACTTTCAGAAAAGTCCAGGTTCGTCTTTCTACCTAAACAACAGTCACTTTCCCTCCTATATATTCTACCCTAAAATTCATGAGGACGACTTGTGGCAAGTCTAATTATCAAAATGGAACAAGAGTTACAAAAGAATACTAAATAAAAAAACTCTTCTTGAGTCTAACATTTCTCAAAGAAAATAATAAAAATCTACAGTGATGCAAACTTCATGGCAATTGTGGAATTTGACCAGGTGATAATAGATGAGATAAATTTATTGCTGAAGTTCATAGTAATGTAGCTAGTGTTTTGGGCATGAATCCAAAACATGCTTATGCTGTAGATCTGTAACATAAAATTCAGAATCAAATAGCTTCAATTTCAATTTAAAAATCAATCTTACTCTGCATGTGTCAGCTGAAAAGGAACAAAATCCAACTCAAGATGTTGACATCCTTCTGCAAATAACAACAACAAAGATACAATAATCCTTCAAGTTTTCAATATTAAACAGTTTCCATATTGGTATAGTACAATGCAGGGAAACAAAGAAACAACAGAACACAGGAGAAAAGAGGTCGATAATTAATTAACATTACCGAAGAAAGAGGAGAAAGGATGGAATCTGAGAAGGTAAGTAATTTATGAGCTGGAGAAAAACAAGTATTCTCACACATTAATTAAGGCTCAAAATAAATTATTATTTTATTCAACAGTAATGACTTTACTATCGGGCAAAGATCCATACCAGCTACCATTTAGTTTTACAGAAATAGGTCAGATTTTTTTCGGAATTATGATTGAAATCCATGAAAGAGGTAAAGTAAAAAACAGATACAAAATCCAAAACAATTCCCGGGGAAGCATGATCAGGGACTCTCTAAAAGCTTGCATCTTTGTCACTCATTGTTTCAGAAATCAGTCACCCAAGATCCAAACCTGACTTTTCTGCCCAGATGTAAGATGAAAAGGGTATAGAGATATGTGATGAACTCTTTGTCTATTTCCCCTCCCCCACCTCCATTACCAGGGCCGTCATTAAGTTTTAAGACACGTCGTCCTCCACACCTGTAGCAAACTTATTACTTTGTCATTGAATTCTATCAACAACAGACAACTCTACCTGTAGCATCATGGGAAAATCCAGCATACTCAGCTGTAACAGGTGTTACGGCCCTTAATAACAGCTCTGATTACAATGTACAATCATCTCACCTGCTATACTGTCAAGAGAGAATTCTGCTTTACTTTCCAATGCTGAATAAATATTAAGGAACTGTTTCTGGTCACTTCTGGAATTCTGTGATTAACAAATGAAATTAAAGGGTAGAAAAAAACAGTGATTAACATCACAATACAAGACAGCTGGTTCAGTCACCATAGGTAAGTCTGGTAATAATTCCACTGATGCAAGGCTCTCATTAACTTAGAGAGAAGATGGCTTATTTCTATGAAGCAGACAGCTACCACCAGTTTTTGTGCCAATGGGAAGAGCCTCTTGGGGGGTCTGTAGGCATGTTCGCACAAACAATTTTGAAATTGAGAGTCTCTGAAATGCTATTTCATGCATCTTCTTCAGGGCTGTCAATAAGGGCCATAACCCATAACACCTGTTACAGCTGAGTAACAAGTTTGCTACAGGTATGAAGATCAAAGCGACAGGTGAATTAAAAAATGAAAGACAGCCTTAGCTTGCTCTTGAAGACATTAAATTTTGGATAAGGTCAAAATTCCAAGAATATTATAAAGGAATACAAAGATTTTTTTTTTTCAATTTTCATCCTACAGTGCCAGTGTAATTGAAAACGTACACTGCACTGTGACCCCATGGCCCCTCTATAGCTATGTAGTGGGACACTTTGTGATATCAAAAAAGTCTTGACGCCAGTCAAAACTGGTCAGAAGAGAAGCTTTTGCTGTTGTGGAAGCTACACTAAGTTGTTAACTCCCAGCCTTTCTCATGTTCAGTTAAGTCCAGAGTGTTGAGTTTTTATTTTGTTTTCTGCAATTTTGTTGCACCCTGGCTTTGTTCTTTGCATCATTTTGAAATCTTTGCACTAAATTCATAACATATTAATGTAGCCCCTTCTGATTTCTCCATTCTCATTCACCAGTTTGTCAATACTTAGCTGTTATTTTGTACCGCCAATTTCACATTTCCGTATCATTTTCCTACTGCTTTTCTGAAAACACTGTGGCACCACCCAGTATTAAAAAATACTTTTAATTTTATACCTTCAGTAGAATCAGTGATATTCCCACCACCAATCCCTTGCTTGGTTCAGGTCTGTTGAAGGCATCAATGGAAACAATCTCTGCTGATTCTAAGAACATCCAAAAAATCTTACATTTTCAGCAAAGAATCATCCTAGAAGAACTGGATAGTGATAAGTGAATGATGACGGTGAATTTTGAGCTCGGTAATTAAATGTGAAACATCAAATATTCAACATGACACGAATGCGGGCGCTCTATCCACTGAGCTACGAGAACTAATCATGATGAATTCGGCAGTGCTGATCCTAGCAGTGTGCAGGACACCTGTCACATATGAACTCAGAAAAACGACCTTGCTCTCCATGAGTTCTCGTAGCTCAGTGGATAGAGCGCCTGCCCGGTGTTCGGAAGGTCATGGGTTCGATTCCTGTCAGGGACTTAGATTTTTCTTTGTCCCACGCTCGTGTCACGTTGAAGATTTCATACCGGTATTTCACAAGAACTATATAGAAAGAAGAAGCCTGTGTGGCTTCATAGCTCAGTTGGTAGAGCATCGCACCAGTATCATGGAGGTCACAAGTGCAAATCCCAATTGAAGCCCTGATTTTTTCAGGCTTCTTCTTTCCAATAGCTTAAATCAGAAAATTTACTGCGATAATCATTCTTCAATTCCTCCCTTCCTTCCTTTTGTGTCTATCGTGTAATATACTCTCCACAAAGTTGCATTTAATTTTTATCATCTTTTTTTACAACCCCAATTAATCTATTGAGCTTTCAAAGAAAGGTCTGTCTGTCTGTCTGTCTGTCTATCATGTATGCAAAAAAACAAAGCTACAGACAAAAACTGGCAGGTTAAATATCCCAATTGACAACTCCCCCAATGAGGCTTTTCTGGGCCTTAATGAAACCCGCTGGCGAAACAATGCAAAATTAAATGAACATAACATGGCTAAAAATTCCAACTGGCAGGAGGCAGAGTAGTTGGCTGTTTACAAGCGTGGCAGAGGAGTTGAACGGGGGTCTACCGGGAAACAACTCCAGCTAAATGGTCAGGGAGGGACTTGAACCCGCGACTCAGGTGCTTTAACCACTCGGCCACGTTGCCTTCATACATTGACTGTAATCCAGTGGGCTACAGTGAGGAAGCGCTAAAGATTTCTATTCAATATTAATCTTATATGTACAGACTATATATACCTGGGATGTAAGTAAATGGCACTTCCCTCGAACGCGGCACAAGCGCGTTTCGCGGATATTCCAGGCTTACCACTCTACCACTAAGAGAAGCTAAAAATATTTTGTTTCCTTCTTCGTTTCTGTCTATTTTAGTCAGACCGTAGATGTTTGTTTGAGACGGAATAGGCGAAAAATGAATTTCTTCAAAATTCAAGGTAGCCTTGTCCGCCATGTTGTATTTATTTTAGTTGTTTCAAATCCAGTCCCTCTCAGACTTTACCAGGTTGTTCCCAGGCGCTCTCGGCTTTATCCAGCTGAATTTTTGTATATTACACATGGAGGGAGGGTGCCCCGGCTAACCAGGCTGCCCGGCTAGAAGGGTTGACACATTGCTCGCCATTACATCATGCAACTCACCTAGCCGCGTACCGGGACAGTGAGTGGGCTGCGTAGGCTATCTTTTGAGCGGCCGTTAAGCACACCAAACAAAATGGCCGACCAAAGAAACTTTTTTCCATCTTCTTTCAGCCTCCTTCAGGGGCACGGGCTTGTTCTCTGCCTGAGACCCATGTATTACATTAATCTCATCAGATTGACTGTCCTTCTGTTCGACAGATAACACTGACTAATGGTAACTACGAAAAAATTCACATAGCGCCGCCACGGTCTTCGTGGTTGATCTCATCTCGGCAAGCCGGGATAGCCCTGCACGAACCGTTTACATGGTTAAAAGTTATCCCGCCAAGCCGGGTGACCCAGGCAAGTAGACCGTGGGTTAGTGCTCGAGCGCGTCACTTATTTTTATTGTTGTTTCGCCATTTTAATGCATAACACATTAATGCATAACGCATAAATTTGGAAACTCAAACCTCCTCTATAACAAAAGAATATTGAATGTTGTAAAATCCCGGTATAGCGTAAATGTTGTGAATCTTCAAATTATTAAAGGCTCTCTTATATCTGATGAAACAAAAACTTCAGAAGAATTGACACTGAT
>JAHPZR010051061.1:0-11811 GCA_019787425.1 Platygyra sinensis | reverse complement strand
GGAAGTGGTGAGACAAGGATGCATGGAGGCAGGGAGAGGGGAAAAAGGAGGAATGGAGTCCACCTTAATGTGGGATCACAATGCCCTCACAAGTAAACCTAGAACAACAACAACAGAAACACTTACATTGCTCTTAGTGATACAAACAGGGGACCATGCAGTGCCCAAGGAACGTGACAGTAACCTCACGACTCCTGCTGAATCAACACTGACAGGAGTGCCTTCTTCAGAAAACCTTCATGGCAAAACAGAAAATCAAGAAACCAAGAAATCAAAAACAATACAATATTTTGGCTAAAATCCATAACCCTCTCCAATCTGTTTCGGAATTCACAAGGGTAATGGCCACACAGCAGAAAATCTCAGTTATGTGATTGAGCAAAGGAAGGTTAAGGTTACATTCAGGAGCCCATTATGCTACTGGGTGGAGATAGCCCTGTGAGGTCTAGGGTGTTGTCCAAGAACAAAACAGAACAACCCTGGACAGCACTTTAATTCAGACCACTTAATTCAGAGTTACATGCATCAAACATGAGGTGGAATAAATCTCCCACCCACAGTTTAAATAAAACAATAAATTAACAGTTAAGTTTATTATTATTTTTTACTATTAATAATGTTACAAGTAAAAATGTACAAACCAATAGGTCAGCACTTGCCTCACTTACTGGAAAATTATCATTAAATAATTATAATAACAACATTTAGTAGCTAATAATTCAAACCTTACCCCAGCCATGACAGTGTGGTCTTCTCACTTAATAAGACCCTTTCTTCTGCAATAAGTTCCTTGTTGCAATTTAAGTCAAGTAATTTAAGAGCTAGAGCTTGTTCGCCTGGAAGAGGGTTGTTAATATGAAACACCACCATCAGCTGTTCCTTGTGTCCTGACATGCATACAACAGGACCAGGAAGACTCAGAATGTCACGCTGAACTCCACCAATGGTAAACACTCGCAGGAACCGCTTGTCAGTTGCCACCGCAACAAATGAACTGCCAGTTGCCACTGCCTGATGGATTGAAACATGAATATTCAAAGTTTGTTTCTGAGTCATGAAGCTTAACAGCCTGTTAATTCACTGTGAATGTTAAGCCCATGACAGCTAGAAGGATATGCTACTCCCCTGGGCATTCAAGTTATTTAACCTCAGGTATGTGTGTCATCTTACCAGTTCAATAATGGAATAGTGCTGATATGGTATATTTGAAACTCCACTTACTAGGATTGATTCTCCATCTGGCATGGTGATCGTCCATTCTTTAGAGTTGTCCCAGCTTCCAAAATGGACACAAACTAGCTTACTGTTGAGAGATTAATAATAAGGACAAATATTCCAACATTTTACAATCAACAATGAACATCATATTACACAAACTTCAAAATATCCAGTGTGACACTTACATGTATGTGCATCATTTTTGTTTTGCATCAATGGTATAGGTGGCTTTAAAGTGGGGAAGGGGAGGGGTGGGACAAATTTTTAAACAAATATTTCAGAAGATGGGGATCATTTTTTTTCAGGTTTCAGTAAATATTTTCCATGTAGGAATGATAGATATGTACTAAAGGTATCTGCGGTCAGGTGTCAATCAATACTCGTGATCAGTACCCACAATCAACATCTAAAACAATACTTGATTGACACCTTGATCGATACTCAGTCGACACTGTCGACACTTGATCATCAGTCAGTCGACTAAGTCTGCCAAGTGTCAACTGACTCATGTGAGTTGATTGAAAATTAGTTGACTCTCAACTGACTGTAAACTGATATGATAATCAAGTGTTGATCAAGTGTCAACCAAGGCTGATGCCCTAGTGATAAAAGCTTCACTGAAAACCCTGCGGTAAGGTTTATTTTCACTGGCAATTAACAGGATTTTAAACATTTTAAGGCAACACTCAATATTTGTTAGGGGTGTAAGTACCTAGGTGAATCTTCCTGAGCTTCCCCAGCTAACAACAGTGCTGTAGATGACAATGCTGCCATTGTGTGATTCATATGATTGGTTAAATGGAGAGGATGGTGTGTGCTTGTGTTGTGGAATTCCACTTCTATTGATGATATCTCGTCTTCTGTATGACATCGCACTATGCCAACTGAATTCCAAACCTGAAAAAGAGAGTTTATCGGTTTCTTCTTTACCGCACGTGTTAAGTGAATGCTAGCAAGTACTTTCATATTGTACTGCTTATTCTGTTGTAGAAGGTGGTTCTAACTTTCAAGTCTGTGGATTAACCACCAGTGTGTGTCCATTCAAATGAGAGCTATTGAGCAGCACTTTCATGTGGTACTGTTTATTATGCTGTACAAGGTGCTTCTAACTTTCAAGTCTGTAGATGAAACCCTAGTGTGTGACCATTCAAATGAAAGCTATTGAGCAGTACTTTCATGCACTGCTGTTTAATTTGGATTATCCTCCTAAGAGTCTTACTATAGGCAATGTTATCAACATACCATGAACCTGTGCATGAGATGGACTGGGGTTGAGCTCGGCTGGAATGAAGACTGGAGGACTGGTACAAAGGGAGTGTGGATTACTTCCTGTATTTGAAAGAATAACCAATTAAATGAAGAAACATGATTTCATCCTCATTCCAAGAGGCCCAGGTTTATGATTTTGTTAGGCAAGCTTAAAATGTTAATTCTGCATTCCATGCTTCCCGTCACAGTGTTGGGTCACAAGACTGGCATCAAACAGAAATCCTGTTTAAATCTGATATACTTGGCTTGAATTATTCAATCACCCAATTATAACCCAATCTCTGACAAAATGCAATTGCACCTCTCTCCAATAGCCAACGGGGGACAGAGTTTACTACAGACTTTACAATGTATTGCGGAGATGTGGCCATTGTCAGGAAGTTAAATTAAGAGCAAATCTCTCAACTCTGACAAAAACATTTGGCTGTTGAAGAAAATAGGCCATTAGTACTGTAGAGTTCGACTATACAGTATTTGTTACAATTCCAACAAAAATTCAGAAACTAATGGTAATGACCAAAATCACATAGGCTTTAGCACAAATGCAAACCTCACCAAAAAGTAACTGGTATTGGGGTTGCAGGTAAAGTCATTAAACTTAAAGCAAGGTGCCAGCAAGGCATTGGAGGGTGTCTAAGACACCACACTCAGGTCTCACTAATGGGTCATTTCTAAGTTACCTTGTACCTGTGTCAAAGCAAGTCTTCATGCAAAACCATTCAGATGAAAATGTCTTCTGCCTACAAGTTCATTTTCATGCAATCAAACTTATTTTATATCAAACGTTTTGCATAAGGACTCGTTTTGAAACCGATGCACATTGGTAACTAAAAAATGGCCTATTCATTAGCAGTTCTCTGTAATAAACTAGTAAGTTGGTAGCTTTGCTGACCAACTCTCTTATCTGCAACACTGCTTGACAAAGTCTTGCCAGCGTGTATTTCAGTTTGGTGCAGATCTTATCACATCATGTCAAATTAAACTCAGCATTGCTAAAAAGAATTTATTTCAAAGTTCACCTCTGTGATACCTGCAAGTACTTCATACCAATTTACCCTTTCTGGATTGGCCTGATGTTGTGGCAGTAGGACAGAGGACCAATATGTATTCCCAGTACTGCTTGAGCAGGCCACAATCTTGGACAATTAAATGACAAATCAAGGTCTACTACCCCTCCCCCCATTTCAATGATGGGAAAATGGTAGATTTTGGGTTTGGCACCAGTTCATCATTATTCCAGGGGAGGGGTGGTCTTATTTCTAATTTTACACTGACTAAGATTACAGGTTAGTAAGCACTTTTTTATGGCATGTGGGCCTTAACTTTTCAGCTTCAGAAAACAAAAAATACAGATATTATGACTGTTTCCGGACACATTAACAGAATGGCCCTGAATGCTATCCCCAGGGTTGTTATGAGATGGACTCCTGCAGGGAAGCGGAAAAGAGGATGCCTTAAATTAACATGGAGAAAATCAGTAGAGAAAGAAATGAGAGAGGCCTGTTGGTTGGACCTGGAGCCAAGTTCAACCCTGGGCATCTGACATGCAGTATTTTTCTTCGTTGGTGACGGCCTTATGTGCTACATAGAGCACAAAGATGATAAAGTTAGTATGACTGTTTCCATAGAAACAGTCCATATTGTAAAATCCTGACCAAGAAACTTCTTTGCTGTATACTAATATCTTCAAACTGCATGAAGACTATATCATTTTGTTAAAAAGACTGAACTCCACAAATACTAATAAAAATAATTAAATGCGCCAGGGCCAGCTTCAATCCTTTGAAATATATAATTAGTTACCTTTGTTGGAGCTTTTGCAGCAGACACTTCACTGGCATTATCACCATCATTGTCTGCATCGCCAAAATCTAGCGGAGCTGCTAAGGCCGCCTTGAGTTTTCGGATATCTGACAGCAAATAAAAAAATAACTCAACCTACAAAAGCTTTTTAAGAACATATTGGCACGGCAAGCACATGGTATTGTACATATTCATAATTGGCTTCTAAACATATTATTTAGAAATTGAAATTTTTATGTTTAAATCTCCCTATTTAGTGGTTTCATGGTCACTTCAAGCTACTGAAGCCAGAGATAAACACTGGCCCAATGGGCCACTTGGCTTTTTATGCAGACTTAGCCTTACTGTACATATTCTCACTAACTCTAACCTTAACCATAGCAATGTTTTGGTAACTACATCTATCAATCAAGAGTTTTACATCATTTATCTGAAATTTCCTCTTCCCAGACTATTCTCACCTTTGAAGTCGTCATCTTCATCATCCTCAGCCTCCTCGTCTATCCAAGCGTTGGACTTGTTTCTTGTTTTTTTCTTTCCAACAATGAGCTGTTCATCATCACTGTCAGCATCCATCATAAGACTATCATCCATTGAATTATTGCCAGTTACACTGTGGTTAGAACTTTTTACCTTTACATGTGGTAAAAAATGAATTAATGATTATTGTAAGCTTACAAGCTTACGGTCCAGGGTTGGAAATTGCGCTTTCCTGGTCGCCAATGCGACTAAAAATTTTGCACTGGCGATCAGAATTTCACAGCTGGTCGCCACATTTTCACATTTGGCGACTGAAAAAAAAGGTCAGTCACCAGTTGGCACCTGCTTAAAAAAGTTAATTTCCAACCCTGCGGTCATAGCCAGCAGCCCACTCCTGTCATAGACTAGTCATGTGAAGTTTCTCCTGAGGTAACCTAAGCTTATAAGCCGATAGTGTTTATTAGATTTCCTGACCATTTTTTCTATCCTTTAATATATAAATTGTAGTTTTGGATTTTCACTGTAATCTTGTGTATTAATTTTTGTAATTTTTTAATCATTGTATTGTAATCCTACTTTTGTTTGTGTAACAAATCAAAACTTGAACAAACTGGGGTAGATGGACAGCCTTTACCCATGGCTGGGAACTATCTACCAGGACGAACATCAGGCCAACAGAAAACCTACCTCTGGGTTGGGTGTTGGATAAAGGGCTAATAACCCCCTTCCATAAATACATTAATTACAGAATCTAAAAAAGGCAAAATGCAAAGCTGCTGGACTTATGTTCCTAAAGAAACTAAGAAGAGTAAACAAGAAGAAGGAGCTTACAAAGTTGTGGGAAAAATGTAAACTGACCAATAATACTACTTGTACTAAAAAAATTAATACAGACGTCAGTTTACAATAGGATTTGCACAACTTACTTCAATTTTTGGTATGACATTTTCACAAACACCAAACTGACCCTGCGAAAGTAACATTGCACTGACTGTTAATACATAAACACACAAATCAATGACAGAATGAATTTAACTTCCTAACCATGTTTGTTGCAAAGAGAAAAGAGTCACCCATTGTAGAATATCTTGAGTTCATGATATTTATACATTAAATAGAAAGATTCTGGATCGTGTGTATGAAAGGCATCCATTGTAGAGTGTCGATCAATGCTTGATCAATACTCAATCAACACGTCTGTTGACGCGACTGACACTCAGTGAACATCTCAGTCAAGAGTCAACTAAATTTTGCAGACATCCCATCAAATGATGATTGACACATCAGTCAGTCAACACTCGGCTGTATATTGACCAACACTCAATCAAGAATTGATGGAGTATCAATTGAGATGTTGTTCGAGTGCTGATGTAGGGCTGACCGAGTATCAATTGAGACTTTGCCGAAGTGCTGATCAAGATATTGATCAAGCGTTGATTAAAGGTTGATTGAGGGTATTGATAGACACTCGACCGTGTATGCCCTTACTACACATGAACCAAGACTAGTTAGTTCATCTCTAAGCAATACCTGATTATCAGTGAAAGCAATTTCATTATTCCCCCTTGGATTCCATGCCAAACCAGATATTGTCAGCCCTGTCTCATGGTTTATCCTAAGAATGAAAATAACCAGTAAAATGTCAAACTACTGTGAGTCTTGGTTAGTTAATTTGTAAGCACTTTTCTCTGAGTCCCATATCTACAGGGACTACTGTTTGAGTGTAGCAAACTCACCAAACTCCCCTGCCTGGAATAAATAATACGTGAAATTATTCCTGCATTTGGTAGGTTCTTACTTATGACCTACTGGAGGGCAGATGCATAAATGGCATCAATAACAACTTTGTTTGTTTATTATATAAGAAAGTAGATGTAGTGTAGTCCAAATGAGACCAAACGATGACAACACAATGGTTAATAAGTCTCCTGAAAGCCGCCATAAATAGCTGTAGTACAACAACAACTGCATCCGGGATACATGTACATCTCATTCTACTGTGCAAGCCCGAAGGGCCTATGACATCATAACATCTTTACAGTAGATTCTTTGTTACTATATGTTTGTTCAGTAATAGATCACAGATGACATCAAAATAATACAGTATTTTTTTAACCTACCTTTCGATTACCATTTGCAAAGACACCCTCCAAATAAACATTCCCCATTGATACTGGCAGATGCAATGTAATTACCACAGGGTGACCATGCCACTATGGAAACTAACTGTGTGAATGGGAAACACAACCATTCCAAAATCATAAGACTTTGGATACGAACTCTTCTTAAGTATAGAAAACACTGTAATTCTAATAGACAAATTTAAATCGAAGCACTTGTCCCCTGCCATACACTTCTTTGATCATGTTTGTTAAAGGAATCTGCTGTTGAGTGTCAATCAACACTCAATCAGCATCTCAATTGATACTTGGTTGGCTCTCTATCAACAGTCAGTCAGTAATCTTCCAAATGTCAACCCACTCATATGCACAGATCTTAGTCTACTCTCAACCATCTGTAGACCGAAATGCCAATCAAGTGCTGATTAAGTGTGAACTGAGGTGTTGATGGAGTGTTGATTGAGTGTTGGTCAAGGGCCTATCGAGACTGTTGCTGAACACAGGACTGTGGATGCATTTATTACAAATAATATCATTTTTTGTAAAAATTGGCAAGTTTGAAGTAAATCAATACCTCACTGTGACCATCTTTTTCTAGGTTAAAAACATTCCTCCAAGTTTCCTGTTCATAAACCTAAAAATAAGAAACAACCAATATTCATTTAGCCAATGTCAAAGAAGGAAGCATAATGTGACAAGTAATTTACAAGATTCAGTCACTGTAAAATGTTTGCAATGATAAAGACATTTTCATACCTTGATAGTTTTCTCCACAGGAACAGCTAAATACTAAAGTTCCAAAAAAGAGAGAAGATAGTTTAAGATGATCTTAATTCTACATCAGTCTAACAATAACCACTGCAAAAATTATTACCCCAAGCTAGAATTTTTTATCCCAACAATTAAAAAAAGTCTGAGACCAATATTTATTACAGAACTGGTTCCAGTGCCATGAAGTGACTGAGAGTGTTCATACAGTATGTTCCCTCCTGGTGGAGGATGCTAGTGAATTACAGGGTTACTCCCCACTGTTCTATTTGCTAGTGTCAACTTTCTTTTTTTTTAAGGGTAGTAAATCTTGCAGATGAACAACATCATTTCCCTGGTCTAGACTCAAAACAAGATCACTCCATCTATAAGGCCAGCATGTCTTATGTTATCTCAAAGGTCCTGTAAAGGACATTGGTTACATGTATCAAGACATACTTTGCCATTGCCTGGCTGCCAGGCAAGACGACACAGAGTCTTTGAGATCCTGAGGAAGGCAAAAGAACAAAAAAATAATAATTGAAGGCTTCGCTGGAAAAAGGCGTTAGGTTTTTTACTCAAAAATGAAATTTATCAAAAACGCTCCAAATTTCGTATGCAGTTTTGTTTAGGTGCGTTAGACAATGTTCTGCATGTTTTTTTGCTGAAGTTTGTTTCGTTTTGGAGATATTACGTATGCAAAAAAACCTGTATTTGCTGTCACGTCAGCACGTGACCGCAAAGACGGTAATTTCACTTAAAATCCAGCAAAATATTGATCTTTTGCAACGTGTAACCTCAAAAAATGTTGATGTCAGGTTAAAACCGTTAAAACTTTTATTTCACGTTAACATGCGACCGCAAAGACGTTGATTTCACTCAAATTACAGCCAAATGTTAATTTCACGCGATGGCGCAAGCTAGACAATGTTGATATCAGGTCATTTACAGAGACTTAAAATTTTGATTTCACATTATCACGCCACCGCAAGGACTTAAACCTTTAGGGTTTTACTTAGGGTTAGGGTTACCGCTCGAAACTAGGGCTAGCGTTGAAGGGTTAGGGTTACGAAACAAGGTTAGGCTTAGAGTTAACGCTTAGGGCTACCGCTTGAAACTAGGGTTACGGAACAAGGTTAGGCTTAGAGTTAACGCTTAGGACTACCGCTTGAAACTAGGGTTACCGCTTAAAACTAGGGTTACGGAACAAGGTTAGGCTTAGAGTTAACGCTTTAGGGCTACCGCTTGAAACTAGGGTTACCGCTTAAAACTAGGGTTACCGCTTGAAACTAGGGCTACGGAACAAGGTTATGCTTAGAGTTAACGCTTAGGGCTACCGCTTGAAACTAGGGTTACCGCTTAAAACTAGGGTTACCGCTCTAAACTAGGGTTACGGAACAAGGTTAGGCTTAGAGTTAACGCTTAGGGCTACCGCTTGAAACTAGGGTTACCGCTTGAAACTAGGGTTACAGAACAAGGTTAGGAGGCTTAGAGTTAACGTTTAGTGTTACCGTTTGAAACTAGGGTTAGCGTTGAAGGGTGAGGGTTATTGCCTAGGGTTAGCGCTAGCGTTTCATTGTTAGGGTTAGCGCTTCGGATAATGTTATAGTTAAGGTCAGGACGCGTTAGGGTTAGTGCAGTGTTAGGCCAAGGAAAACAATCAAGATGTAACCTTAAAAAATGTTGATTTCAGGTTTTTAAAACCGTTAAAATTGTGATTTCACGTTATCACGCGACCGCAAAGACGTTAATTTCACTCAAAATTACAGCCAAGTGTTCACCTTACTCGATTTCACGTTAAGGCATGACGGCAAGGATGTTGATTTCATTTCAAATCCAGCAAGCTGTTCATTTCACCCAGCACGTAAACTCGAGAAAGGCGATTTCGGGCCTAAATAGGTTAAAATGTTGATTTCACTTTAAAGCGCCACAGCAAGGATCTCTATTTCATTTTAACTGCCTGCAACGTATAAGCTTAAAAATGTAGGGCTGACAGATTAACAGATTAACCCTTCAGTGCAACGTACAGGTCTCTCTCCTTACATCTGCATGGTCCCTGATCCCAGAAGTTTAAAACACTACAAATCATGCCGATCTGAAGTAAAATCAACGCAACCTGGATCACAGATCTATGTTTGAATCAATCGATCGCTTCTTGTTGGCCATTATTATGTTGGAATAAAAAAGGAAAAAAAACACGCTCTGTAATTAGTTAAATATTATTGTGATTTACGGAGTCTTGTCTTGTCTTGTCTTGGCTTGCCTTGCCAAACATGATCCAAATGCATGCCGGGAAGGTTCTGTTACACCTCGTGCACGGGTAAACATGGAGGATGATGCAAGTCTAAAAGCAGTTCTCATTTTCCAAACTTTGAAGCTAGCAACGCTTGGCAAATGGGCCACAACTCACGACAGGGTTTTATTCTTGGGCAAGAACTGCTCTTGGACTTTGCTGCCTGGATCGACCTGACTTCGAAGGCTGATAACTGACTTGCCGCTGATATCAGTTGCGTTGGAAGTTACAGAACACGTTTTGCTTCTTTAAAACATGCTGGTGACTTACGGGTTATCAAGGCTTTAGGATGCCTATCAACCACCAGGCAGGCTACAAGGTACTTAAAAACAATGCTTAAGATATTAGTCGAAAGAGCTGTACTGCATCATGCATCACTTCTCTTTGCTTTGACGCTCGATCGAAATTCACGTGTTGTCTCACGTCACAATAACCTGTATAAAAATCTCTCCAGATTCCCGCTGTATACGCATTTTTTTTTTAAATAGATATCTTCATTTTTGAAAAAAGAAAAGGAACAGAGCGAAAAAAAAAAATTGAGCGACCTCGTATCGAACCGGCGTCACGGCAAAACAAATTCGAATCTGGCCCGTTCAGCGCCTCATCCGCTTGTGCTAACGAAGCAGTAGTAAGAGCTTAAGGTATTATAGTGAGTTGATCGCTTAGCGAAACAAAAGGTTTCTTTTGTTTTCCACTCAACAAAAGGTCCCCAGAGGATGCCCTTGGAAAAATGTGTTTTTTTGCATACGTAATATCTCAAAAAGGAAGCAAACTTCAGGGAAAAAACATGCAGAACATTGTTTGACACACGGAAACAAAACTGCATGCGAAATTTGGAGCGTTTTTGACAAAGTTCACTTTTCAGTAAAAAACCTAACGCCCTTTTTCCACCGAAGCCTTCAATTATTCAATTATTATTGATACAATTGTTTTATTTTTCATTCATTTTACAGATACAAGTTATGCAAACTGAATCATGATTCCTTGACCTGCCACTACTTTAAAGTGCATATGAAGTGAAAAATAATTTCTGCTTATTTGAAAGACCCTTCAAAATACAGAAGAATGGCTTTTTTCTTTTTGAAATATCTTTTTTCGATTCAGAGATATTAACATTTTTCTATTATGCAGATTAGATCAGTGATGACGTCATATTGTTTACAGCTAAAAATTGTAAAATACTGAATAAACAATATCTCTAGAAATATTAAAGCAGTGTTCTTGAAACTTGGCACCATAAATGTGCATCATGTGACCGAGGCAGGTTCTGGTGTTGTTATTTGAACAACGAGACAGACTTGTAGCCACAATTAAATTTATTTGTGCAGGAATTTACAAGAAGCTAAATAAAAAGGGGTGATTGCAAGCTAAAAGAAATAAATTACAAATAGCAAATCACTAACAAAATAGTGAAAATAATAAAATAAAATAACTAGTAAAAGTATAATAGATTTACATGCAATGGCATTGCTCTAAATTTCAACAAACAAGACAATTTCAAGGCATTGCATGACAAAACAGTGACCATTGTGTGACACTATTAAAATACTAATCTTCTTATCCAAACATATAATTATCAAGAGATGAGCTATTCTTAGGACTAAACATGAAATACTGAAAACAAGTAAAATACTGATAAAACAATAGCTCAATGCATCACAACAATGAATAAACTAATCTTGATCGTAATTTCATATTTTTCTTGGGCATAAAACTAGGAAAACTGGCAAATATATCACTCTGTGACAGGATAACATCTGTCGTCACTGATGGGCTAAACTATGAAAGCTACAGTGAAATATCTAATTTCACCAATGAACTTGTATTGCATAACATGACTAGTGAACTAAAATTACAGACAAATACAATGTTCTGTAACAC
>JAHPZR010051060.1:0-14694 GCA_019787425.1 Platygyra sinensis | reverse complement strand
CTCATCTGCCTGTTCTGCTTGTCTTGACACAGTCTGAGGATGGCGACCGTGCCCCCTTGATGTAACTACCTCACTCCCCCTGACAGGCCAGCTGTCTTGCTGGAAATCGTCTTCCTGCTCCTCCTCAGCCTCAAGTTCTGCTTTCTTGCGAGCCAGGTCATCAAGTCGATTGGCCAAGTTCATTCGTCGACTGCGTGCAGCATATTTTATTGCCAAGCTTACCTTTAAAAGGAGTTGAGGTTTTTGTTTAAGTTTAAGTATGTTTGCTCACTGCATGAGTTCATCACTGTGTCTTAATGTTTGACAGCTGTTTGAATTGTTGTAAAAAGATACAGAATTTTAAGGTGATCCAAACATCATGTTACTGCTGTGCCAAACACAAATGAACTTGGCCTGGCAGTAGCACAATATTTGGAATTGCCACAAGAAAAACTGCTTTAGACCATGTAGTTTTACCAATGCCAAGATCTAAGAATCAAATCATCCTCTGGTAAAAGGTCGGGCCAGTTTCAGGTTCGTACACTTATGACCCATCAAAATTCCATGACTTTCCATGACTTTTTCCATGACTTTTTGAAATATTCCATGACCTACGTTAAGCTACTGCCCTCCGGCAGTAGTGTCAAAACAATCATTTATTCAGCTGAAATACATTTGATTTTTGGACTCGCCAGTTAATTTTTCAACTTTGGATCTTAATGCCTTTCCATTCATAGAAAACATACTGATTTTCCATGACTTTCCATGACCTACACCTAAATTTCAGGGACTTTCCAGGCACTGGAAAATGAAATTGTAAAATCCATGACTTTCCAGGTTTTCCATGACCTGTACGAACCCTGAGTTTCCTTCAATTCTTAGCAGGGACAGGTCTAAATAAAGTGTGCCTCAATTGTCTCAAATGTAACACAAAAAATCTGTCATTCATTTGAATATACATGCCAGATGTGATATCAAGGCAGTAATACATTCAATTAATGCTCTAGATATTCAAATCATTATTGCCTTTGCCTTTATTGGTTTTCAACACTGTTACATTAATTAATTAATGTAAATTTAAACAAATAAAAAATTTAAGTATCTACAAACCCAAAATATTTCAGTTAAATTATTAAATTATTAAAATAACTTTAGGAATTACTTACAGAATGGGCATCTGGTAGTAATTCACACAGTTCAACTGCACGGAACTCTCGATCACTCTTACATGCCAGCTAAATTTCATCAAAAAAAAATACATCAAAATACATCAGAGACCAAGACCTCTCATAAATAGATTTGCATGCTGACAAGTAAATTACAAACTTACTGCGAATAACTTCATGATGCTTTGTATCTGTGCTGTCTTGGCCTGACTCAAAGCATCTGCTTGATCTTCACCAGCACCACCAAGCATAAGCTTTGATCGAACATATGCTTCCTGACATACAAAATAATATAGCACGGTAAGAAATGTTTTGCATTTTCAATAGAGATTGCTGAGATCTCCTGACGTTATGTACAAATAAGGAGATGGTGTAAAATAATGAACTCATACTATTTACTATTAATGGACAAATGAATTAAAAACATAAGCAATTAAAAATAACATGAAACTAAATCACTATAAATTGGTCTGGCATCATCTAGTCAACTAATAATTAAATAAATAATTTTAAAGATGAAAAATAATTTCTTGTACCTCTAGTTGCCCTTTTTCTGTGGTCATTTCACAGAATGGAAGTTGTAAAGGAAGGAGAACAAGAACAGGGCGTGGTAGGGTGGGTGGGTAGGTTGAACCCTTGCAGTAGATACACCTAAACAAAGAAGACAATAAGACAAAAAAATTATCTTTGTTACAATGACTGATTTTCAAGTTTCAAGAAAAACAAATTGACAGGTAGTGATAGGGTTTTTTGTCACACACAACACAGAAACAAGGCTTCAGATAAACAATCAGTCAGCGGACATTGGCCAACCAAAGTATGCTCATGTCTGACGAAATACCAAACTGTGGTAGGACATGATGATCTCCAGACAATTTTTTTTTATTCTTAATCATTTTAAGGCATGGAAGAGTAAAAATCTACCATGAGTAAATCATACTTTTTTGGTGACGTCCAACCACAATTTGTTTTGTCTGACCAAGATGGTGTCTTAGTAAGACATATTTCCTTTCAAGATTTGCAGCCCTGTAGAATAGAACTATTTTCTCAAATATGAACAATGGTTTCCTTGTATTTAATTTTATCTATTGTTCCTCAAAAGAGAATTTGTATTCATTTGAATGGAACTGCCCAGTACAGGAGAGGTTGCTAATTCTATGATATATGCAGGTACATGTATCATTGGCATATTGATAATTTTGAATTGTCTTTAAATTTTCAATATAAAGAAGTTTAGATTGCACCTAACAAGGTTGCTTACCTGATTTGTTGGCTTGTCTCATCTAAGCCAACAATCCAATAATTGTCTGACTTATTCTTCATCTGAGAAAAAATAAAGAAATACAGAAATAAGAGGTAGGAAGGCAAAGAGATAGGAGAGGTGGAAGGCAGGGAGGTAGGGAGGTAGGGAGGCAAGAAGGCAGGGAAGCTGGGAGGAAAGGAGATAGGGAAGCTGGGAGGGAGGCAAGGAGGTAGGGAGGAGAGGAAGTAGGTAGGCAGGAAAGCAGGGAGGAAAGGAAGGAGGGAGGGAAGCAGGGAAGTGGTGAGACAAGGATGCATGGAGGCAGGGAGAGGGGAAAAAGGAGGAATGGAGTCCACCTTAATGTGGGATCACAATGCCCTCACAAGTAAACCTAGAACAACAACAACAGAAACACTTACATTGCTCTTAGTGATACAAACAGGGGACCATGCAGTGCCCAAGGAACGTGACAGTAACCTCACGACTCCTGCTGAATCAACACTGACAGGAGTGCCTTCTTCAGAAAACCTTCATGGCAAAACAGAAAATCAAGAAACCAAGAAATCAAAAACAATACAATATTTTGGCTAAAATCCATAACCCTCTCCAATCTGTTTCGGAATTCACAAGGGTAATGGCCACACAGCAGAAAATCTCAGTTATGTGATTGAGCAAAGGAAGGTTAAGGTTACATTCAGGAGCCCATTATGCTACTGGGTGGAGATAGCCCTGTGAGGTCTAGGGTGTTGTCCAAGAACAAAACAGAACAACCCTGGACAGCACTTTAATTCAGACCACTTAATTCAGAGTTACATGCATCAAACATGAGGTGGAATAAATCTCCCACCCACAGTTTAAATAAAACAATAAATTAACAGTTAAGTTTATTATTATTTTTTACTATTAATAATGTTACAAGTAAAAATGTACAAACCAATAGGTCAGCACTTGCCTCACTTACTGGAAAATTATCATTAAATAATTATAATAACAACATTTAGTAGCTAATAATTCAAACCTTACCCCAGCCATGACAGTGTGGTCTTCTCACTTAATAAGACCCTTTCTTCTGCAATAAGTTCCTTGTTGCAATTTAAGTCAAGTAATTTAAGAGCTAGAGCTTGTTCGCCTGGAAGAGGGTTGTTAATATGAAACACCACCATCAGCTGTTCCTTGTGTCCTGACATGCATACAACAGGACCAGGAAGACTCAGAATGTCACGCTGAACTCCACCAATGGTAAACACTCGCAGGAACCGCTTGTCAGTTGCCACCGCAACAAATGAACTGCCAGTTGCCACTGCCTGATGGATTGAAACATGAATATTCAAAGTTTGTTTCTGAGTCATGAAGCTTAACAGCCTGTTAATTCACTGTGAATGTTAAGCCCATGACAGCTAGAAGGATATGCTACTCCCCTGGGCATTCAAGTTATTTAACCTCAGGTATGTGTGTCATCTTACCAGTTCAATAATGGAATAGTGCTGATATGGTATATTTGAAACTCCACTTACTAGGATTGATTCTCCATCTGGCATGGTGATCGTCCATTCTTTAGAGTTGTCCCAGCTTCCAAAATGGACACAAACTAGCTTACTGTTGAGAGATTAATAATAAGGACAAATATTCCAACATTTTACAATCAACAATGAACATCATATTACACAAACTTCAAAATATCCAGTGTGACACTTACATGTATGTGCATCATTTTTGTTTTGCATCAATGGTATAGGTGGCTTTAAAGTGGGGAAGGGGAGGGGTGGGACAAATTTTTAAACAAATATTTCAGAAGATGGGGATCATTTTTTTTCAGGTTTCAGTAAATATTTTCCATGTAGGAATGATAGATATGTACTAAAGGTATCTGCGGTCAGGTGTCAATCAATACTCGTGATCAGTACCCACAATCAACATCTAAAACAATACTTGATTGACACCTTGATCGATACTCAGTCGACACTGTCGACACTTGATCATCAGTCAGTCGACTAAGTCTGCCAAGTGTCAACTGACTCATGTGAGTTGATTGAAAATTAGTTGACTCTCAACTGACTGTAAACTGATATGATAATCAAGTGTTGATCAAGTGTCAACCAAGGCTGATGCCCTAGTGATAAAAGCTTCACTGAAAACCCTGCGGTAAGGTTTATTTTCACTGGCAATTAACAGGATTTTAAACATTTTAAGGCAACACTCAATATTTGTTAGGGGTGTAAGTACCTAGGTGAATCTTCCTGAGCTTCCCCAGCTAACAACAGTGCTGTAGATGACAATGCTGCCATTGTGTGATTCATATGATTGGTTAAATGGAGAGGATGGTGTGTGCTTGTGTTGTGGAATTCCACTTCTATTGATGATATCTCGTCTTCTGTATGACATCGCACTATGCCAACTGAATTCCAAACCTGAAAAAGAGAGTTTATCGGTTTCTTCTTTACCGCACGTGTTAAGTGAATGCTAGCAAGTACTTTCATATTGTACTGCTTATTCTGTTGTAGAAGGTGGTTCTAACTTTCAAGTCTGTGGATTAACCACCAGTGTGTGTCCATTCAAATGAGAGCTATTGAGCAGCACTTTCATGTGGTACTGTTTATTATGCTGTACAAGGTGCTTCTAACTTTCAAGTCTGTAGATGAAACCCTAGTGTGTGACCATTCAAATGAAAGCTATTGAGCAGTACTTTCATGCACTGCTGTTTAATTTGGATTATCCTCCTAAGAGTCTTACTATAGGCAATGTTATCAACATACCATGAACCTGTGCATGAGATGGACTGGGGTTGAGCTCGGCTGGAATGAAGACTGGAGGACTGGTACAAAGGGAGTGTGGATTACTTCCTGTATTTGAAAGAATAACCAATTAAATGAAGAAACATGATTTCATCCTCATTCCAAGAGGCCCAGGTTTATGATTTTGTTAGGCAAGCTTAAAATGTTAATTCTGCATTCCATGCTTCCCGTCACAGTGTTGGGTCACAAGACTGGCATCAAACAGAAATCCTGTTTAAATCTGATATACTTGGCTTGAATTATTCAATCACCCAATTATAACCCAATCTCTGACAAAATGCAATTGCACCTCTCTCCAATAGCCAACGGGGGACAGAGTTTACTACAGACTTTACAATGTATTGCGGAGATGTGGCCATTGTCAGGAAGTTAAATTAAGAGCAAATCTCTCAACTCTGACAAAAACATTTGGCTGTTGAAGAAAATAGGCCATTAGTACTGTAGAGTTCGACTATACAGTATTTGTTACAATTCCAACAAAAATTCAGAAACTAATGGTAATGACCAAAATCACATAGGCTTTAGCACAAATGCAAACCTCACCAAAAAGTAACTGGTATTGGGGTTGCAGGTAAAGTCATTAAACTTAAAGCAAGGTGCCAGCAAGGCATTGGAGGGTGTCTAAGACACCACACTCAGGTCTCACTAATGGGTCATTTCTAAGTTACCTTGTACCTGTGTCAAAGCAAGTCTTCATGCAAAACCATTCAGATGAAAATGTCTTCTGCCTACAAGTTCATTTTCATGCAATCAAACTTATTTTATATCAAACGTTTTGCATAAGGACTCGTTTTGAAACCGATGCACATTGGTAACTAAAAAATGGCCTATTCATTAGCAGTTCTCTGTAATAAACTAGTAAGTTGGTAGCTTTGCTGACCAACTCTCTTATCTGCAACACTGCTTGACAAAGTCTTGCCAGCGTGTATTTCAGTTTGGTGCAGATCTTATCACATCATGTCAAATTAAACTCAGCATTGCTAAAAAGAATTTATTTCAAAGTTCACCTCTGTGATACCTGCAAGTACTTCATACCAATTTACCCTTTCTGGATTGGCCTGATGTTGTGGCAGTAGGACAGAGGACCAATATGTATTCCCAGTACTGCTTGAGCAGGCCACAATCTTGGACAATTAAATGACAAATCAAGGTCTACTACCCCTCCCCCCATTTCAATGATGGGAAAATGGTAGATTTTGGGTTTGGCACCAGTTCATCATTATTCCAGGGGAGGGGTGGTCTTATTTCTAATTTTACACTGACTAAGATTACAGGTTAGTAAGCACTTTTTTATGGCATGTGGGCCTTAACTTTTCAGCTTCAGAAAACAAAAAATACAGATATTATGACTGTTTCCGGACACATTAACAGAATGGCCCTGAATGCTATCCCCAGGGTTGTTATGAGATGGACTCCTGCAGGGAAGCGGAAAAGAGGATGCCTTAAATTAACATGGAGAAAATCAGTAGAGAAAGAAATGAGAGAGGCCTGTTGGTTGGACCTGGAGCCAAGTTCAACCCTGGGCATCTGACATGCAGTATTTTTCTTCGTTGGTGACGGCCTTATGTGCTACATAGAGCACAAAGATGATAAAGTTAGTATGACTGTTTCCATAGAAACAGTCCATATTGTAAAATCCTGACCAAGAAACTTCTTTGCTGTATACTAATATCTTCAAACTGCATGAAGACTATATCATTTTGTTAAAAAGACTGAACTCCACAAATACTAATAAAAATAATTAAATGCGCCAGGGCCAGCTTCAATCCTTTGAAATATATAATTAGTTACCTTTGTTGGAGCTTTTGCAGCAGACACTTCACTGGCATTATCACCATCATTGTCTGCATCGCCAAAATCTAGCGGAGCTGCTAAGGCCGCCTTGAGTTTTCGGATATCTGACAGCAAATAAAAAAATAACTCAACCTACAAAAGCTTTTTAAGAACATATTGGCACGGCAAGCACATGGTATTGTACATATTCATAATTGGCTTCTAAACATATTATTTAGAAATTGAAATTTTTATGTTTAAATCTCCCTATTTAGTGGTTTCATGGTCACTTCAAGCTACTGAAGCCAGAGATAAACACTGGCCCAATGGGCCACTTGGCTTTTTATGCAGACTTAGCCTTACTGTACATATTCTCACTAACTCTAACCTTAACCATAGCAATGTTTTGGTAACTACATCTATCAATCAAGAGTTTTACATCATTTATCTGAAATTTCCTCTTCCCAGACTATTCTCACCTTTGAAGTCGTCATCTTCATCATCCTCAGCCTCCTCGTCTATCCAAGCGTTGGACTTGTTTCTTGTTTTTTTCTTTCCAACAATGAGCTGTTCATCATCACTGTCAGCATCCATCATAAGACTATCATCCATTGAATTATTGCCAGTTACACTGTGGTTAGAACTTTTTACCTTTACATGTGGTAAAAAATGAATTAATGATTATTGTAAGCTTACAAGCTTACGGTCCAGGGTTGGAAATTGCGCTTTCCTGGTCGCCAATGCGACTAAAAATTTTGCACTGGCGATCAGAATTTCACAGCTGGTCGCCACATTTTCACATTTGGCGACTGAAAAAAAAGGTCAGTCACCAGTTGGCACCTGCTTAAAAAAGTTAATTTCCAACCCTGCGGTCATAGCCAGCAGCCCACTCCTGTCATAGACTAGTCATGTGAAGTTTCTCCTGAGGTAACCTAAGCTTATAAGCCGATAGTGTTTATTAGATTTCCTGACCATTTTTTCTATCCTTTAATATATAAATTGTAGTTTTGGATTTTCACTGTAATCTTGTGTATTAATTTTTGTAATTTTTAATCATTGTATTGTAATCCTACTTTTGTTTGTGTAACAAATCAAAACTTGAACAAACTGGGGTAGATGGACAGCCTTTACCCATGGCTGGGAACTATCTACCAGGACGAACATCAGGCCAACAGAAAACCTACCTCTGGGTTGGGTGTTGGATAAAGGGCTAATAACCCCCTTCCATAAATACATTAATTACAGAATCTAAAAAAGGCAAAATGCAAAGCTGCTGGACTTATGTTCCTAAAGAAACTAAGAAGAGTAAACAAGAAGAAGGAGCTTACAAAGTTGTGGGAAAAATGTAAACTGACCAATAATACTACTTGTACTAAAAAAATTAATACAGACGTCAGTTTACAATAGGATTTGCACAACTTACTTCAATTTTTGGTATGACATTTTCACAAACACCAAACTGACCCTGCGAAAGTAACATTGCACTGACTGTTAATACATAAACACACAAATCAATGACAGAATGAATTTAACTTCCTAACCATGTTTGTTGCAAAGAGAAAAGAGTCACCCATTGTAGAATATCTTGAGTTCATGATATTTATACATTAAATAGAAAGATTCTGGATCGTGTGTATGAAAGGCATCCATTGTAGAGTGTCGATCAATGCTTGATCAATACTCAATCAACACGTCTGTTGACGCGACTGACACTCAGTGAACATCTCAGTCAAGAGTCAACTAAATTTTGCAGACATCCCATCAAATGATGATTGACACATCAGTCAGTCAACACTCGGCTGTATATTGACCAACACTCAATCAAGAATTGATGGAGTATCAATTGAGATGTTGTTCGAGTGCTGATGTAGGGCTGACCGAGTATCAATTGAGACTTTGCCGAAGTGCTGATCAAGATATTGATCAAGCGTTGATTAAAGGTTGATTGAGGGTATTGATAGACACTCGACCGTGTATGCCCTTACTACACATGAACCAAGACTAGTTAGTTCATCTCTAAGCAATACCTGATTATCAGTGAAAGCAATTTCATTATTCCCCCTTGGATTCCATGCCAAACCAGATATTGTCAGCCCTGTCTCATGGTTTATCCTAAGAATGAAAATAACCAGTAAAATGTCAAACTACTGTGAGTCTTGGTTAGTTAATTTGTAAGCACTTTTCTCTGAGTCCCATATCTACAGGGACTACTGTTTGAGTGTAGCAAACTCACCAAACTCCCCTGCCTGGAATAAATAATACGTGAAATTATTCCTGCATTTGGTAGTTCTTACTTATGACCTACTGGAGGGCAGATGCATAAATGGCATCAATAACAACTTTGTTTGTTTATTATATAAGAAAGTAGATGTAGTGTAGTCCAAATGAGACCAAACGATGACAACACAATGGTTAATAAGTCTCCTGAAAGCCGCCATAAATAGCTGTAGTACAACAACAACTGCATCCGGGATACATGTACATCTCATTCTACTGTGCAAGCCCGAAGGGCCTATGACATCATAACATCTTTACAGTAGATTCTTTGTTACTATATGTTTGTTCAGTAATAGATCACAGATGACATCAAAATAATACAGTATTTTTTTAACCTACCTTTCGATTACCATTTGCAAAGACACCCTCCAAATAAACATTCCCCATTGATACTGGCAGATGCAATGTAATTACCACAGGGTGACCATGCCACTATGGAAACTAACTGTGTGAATGGGAAACACAACCATTCCAAAATCATAAGACTTTGGATACGAACTCTTCTTAAGTATAGAAAACACTGTAATTCTAATAGACAAATTTAAATCGAAGCACTTGTCCCCTGCCATACACTTCTTTGATCATGTTTGTTAAAGGAATCTGCTGTTGAGTGTCAATCAACACTCAATCAGCATCTCAATTGATACTTGGTTGGCTCTCTATCAACAGTCAGTCAGTAATCTTCCAAATGTCAACCCACTCATATGCACAGATCTTAGTCTACTCTCAACCATCTGTAGACCGAAATGCCAATCAAGTGCTGATTAAGTGTGAACTGAGGTGTTGATGGAGTGTTGATTGAGTGTTGGTCAAGGGCCTATCGAGACTGTTGCTGAACACAGGACTGTGGATGCATTTATTACAAATAATATCATTTTTTGTAAAAATTGGCAAGTTTGAAGTAAATCAATACCTCACTGTGACCATCTTTTCTAGGTTAAAAACATTCCTCCAAGTTTCCTGTTCATAAACCTAAAAATAAG
The DNA here is from genome assembly GCA_019787425.1 of Platygyra sinensis. Lineage (NCBI taxonomy): Eukaryota > Metazoa > Cnidaria > Anthozoa > Scleractinia > Merulinidae > Platygyra > Platygyra sinensis. The sequence goes on along the minus strand of JAHPZR010051060.1, from coordinate 4,481 downwards.
AAACAACCAATATTCATTTAGCCAATGTCAAAGAAGGAAGCATAATGTGACAAGTAATTTACAAGATTCAGTCACTGTAAAATGTTTGCAATGATAAAGACATTTTCATACCTTGATAGTTTTCTCCACAGGAACAGCTAAATACTAAAGTTCCAAAAAAGAGAGAAGATAGTTTAAGATGATCTTAATTCTACATCAGTCTAACAATAACCACTGCAAAAATTATTACCCCAAGCTAGAATTTTTTATCCCAACAATTAAAAAAAGTCTGAGACCAATATTTATTACAGAACTGGTTCCAGTGCCATGAAGTGACTGAGAGTGTTCATACAGTATGTTCCCTCCTGGTGGAGGATGCTAGTGAATTACAGGGTTACTCCCCACTGTTCTATTTGCTAGTGTCAACTTTCTTTTTTTTTAAGGGTAGTAAATCTTGCAGATGAACAACATCATTTCCCTGGTCTAGACTCAAAACAAGATCACTCCATCTATAAGGCCAGCATGTCTTATGTTATCTCAAAGGTCCTGTAAAGGACATTGGTTACATGTATCAAGACATACTTTGCCATTGCCTGGCTGCCAGGCAAGACGACACAGAGTCTTTGAGATCCTGAGGAAGGCAAAAGAACAAAAAAATAATAATTGAAGGCTTCGCTGGAAAAAGGGCGTTAGGTTTTTTACTCAAAAATGAAATTTATCAAAAACGCTCCAAATTTCGTATGCAGTTTTGTTTAGGTGCGTTAGACAATGTTCTGCATGTTTTTTTGCTGAAGTTTGTTTCGTTTTGGAGATATTACGTATGCAAAAAAACCTGTATTTGCTGTCACGTCAGCACGTGACCGCAAAGACGGTAATTTCACTTAAAATCCAGCAAAATATTGATCTTTTGCAACGTGTAACCTCAAAAAATGTTGATGTCAGGTTAAAACCGTTAAAACTTTTATTTCACGTTAACATGCGACCGCAAAGACGTTGATTTCACTCAAATTACAGCCAAATGTTAATTTCACGCGATGGCGCAAGCTAGACAATGTTGATATCAGGTCATTTACAGAGACTTAAAATTTTGATTTCACATTATCACGCCACCGCAAGGACTTAAACCTTTAGGGTTTTACTTAGGGTTAGGGTTACCGCTCGAAACTAGGGCTAGCGTTGAAGGGTTAGGGTTACGAAACAAGGTTAGGCTTAGAGTTAACGCTTAGGGCTACCGCTTGAAACTAGGGTTACGGAACAAGGTTAGGCTTAGAGTTAACGCTTAGGACTACCGCTTGAAACTAGGGTTACCGCTTAAAACTAGGGTTACGGAACAAGGTTAGGCTTAGAGTTAACGCTTAGGGCTACCGCTTGAAACTAGGGTTACCGCTTAAAACTAGGGTTACCGCTTGAAACTAGGGCTACGGAACAAGGTTATGCTTAGAGTTAACGCTTAGGGCTACCGCTTGAAACTAGGGTTACCGCTTAAAACTAGGGTTACCGCTCTAAACTAGGGTTACGGAACAAGGTTAGGCTTAGAGTTAACGCTTAGGGCTACCGCTTGAAACTAGGGTTACCGCTTGAAACTAGGGTTACAGAACAAGGTTAGGAGGCTTAGAGTTAACGTTTAGTGTTACCGTTTGAAACTAGGGTTAGCGTTGAAGGGTGAGGGTTATTGCCTAGGGTTAGCGCTAGCGTTTCATTGTTAGGGTTAGCGCTTCGGATAATGTTATAGTTAAGGTCAGGACGCGTTAGGGTTAGTGCAGTGTTAGGCCAAGGAAAACAATCAAGATGTAACCTTAAAAAATGTTGATTTCAGGTTTTTAAAACCGTTAAAATTGTGATTTCACGTTATCACGCGACCGCAAAGACGTTAATTTCACTCAAATTACAGCCAAGTGTTCACCTTACTCGATTTCACGTTAAGGCATGACGGCAAGGATGTTGATTTCATTTCAAATCCAGCAAGCTGTTCATTTCACCCAGCACGTAAACTCGAGAAAGGCGATTTCGGGCCTAAATAGGTTAAAATGTTGATTTCACTTTAAAGCGCCACAGCAAGGATCTCTATTTCATTTTAACTGCCTGCAACGTATAAGCTTAAAAATGTAGGGCTGACAGATTAACAGATTAACCCTTCAGTGCAACGTACAGGTCTCTCTCCTTACATCTGCATGGTCCCTGATCCCAGAAGTTTAAAACACTACAAATCATGCCGATCTGAAGTAAAATCAACGCAACCTGGATCACAGATCTATGTTTGAATCAATCGATCGCTTCTTGTTGGCCATTATTATGTTGGAATAAAAAAGGAAAAAAAACACGCTCTGTAATTAGTTAAATATTATTGTGATTTACGGAGTCTTGTCTTGTCTTGTCTTGGCTTGCCTTGCCAAACATGATCCAAATGCATGCCGGGAAGGTTCTGTTACACCTCGTGCACGGGTAAACATGGAGGATGATGCAAGTCTAAAAGCAGTTCTCATTTTCCAAACTTTGAAGCTAGCAACGCTTGGCAAATGGGCCACAACTCACGACAGGGTTTTATTCTTGGGCAAGAACTGCTCTTGGACTTTGCTGCCTGGATCGACCTGACTTCGAAGGCTGATAACTGACTTGCCGCTGATATCAGTTGCGTTGGAAGTTACAGAACACGTTTTGCTTCTTTAAAACATGCTGGTGACTTACGGGTTATCAAGGCTTTAGGATGCCTATCAACCACCAGGCAGGCTACAAGGTACTTAAAAACAATGCTTAAGATATTAGTCGAAAGAGCTGTACTGCATCATGCATCACTTCTCTTTGCTTTGACGCTCGATCGAAATTCACGTGTTGTCTCACGTCACAATAACCTGTATAAAAATCTCTCCAGATTCCCGCTGTATACGCATTTTTTTTTTAAATAGATATCTTCATTTTTGAAAAAAGAAAAGGAACAGAGCGAAAAAAAAAAATTGAGCGACCTCGTATCGAACCGGCGTCACGGCAAAACAAATTCGAATCTGGCCCGTTCAGCGCCTCATCCGCTTGTGCTAACGAAGCAGTAGTAAGAGCTTAAGGTATTATAGTGAGTTGATCGCTTAGCGAAACAAAAGGTTTCTTTTGTTTTCCACTCAACAAAAGGTCCCCAGAGGATGCCCTTGGAAAAATGTGTTTTTTTGCATACGTAATATCTCAAAAAGGAAGCAAACTTCAGGGAAAAAACATGCAGAACATTGTTTGACACACGGAAACAAAACTGCATGCGAAATTTGGAGCGTTTTTGACAAAGTTCACTTTTCAGTAAAAAAACCTAACGCCCTTTTTCCACCGAAGCCTTCAATTATTCAATTATTATTGATACAATTGTTTTATTTTTCATTCATTTTACAGATACAAGTTATGCAAACTGAATCATGATTCCTTGACCTGCCACTACTTTAAAGTGCATATGAAGTGAAAAATAATTTCTGCTTATTTGAAAGACCCTTCAAAATACAGAAGAATGGCTTTTTTCTTTTGAAATATCTTTTTTCGATTCAGAGATATTAACATTTTTCTATTATGCAGATTAGATCAGTGATGACGTCATATTGTTTACAGCTAAAAATTGTAAAATACTGAATAAACAATATCTCTAGAAATATTAAAGCAGTGTTCTTGAAACTTGGCACCATAAATGTGCATCATGTGACCGAGGCAGGTTCTGGTGTTGTTATTTGAACAACGAGACAGACTTGTAGCCACAATTAAATTTATTTGTGCAGGAATTTACAAGAAGCTAAATAAAAAGGGGTGATTGCAAGCTAAAAGAAATAAATTACAAATAGCAAATCACTAACAAAATAGTGAAAATAATAAAATAAAATAACTAGTAAAAGTATAATAGATTTACATGCAATGGCATTGCTCTAAATTTCAACAAACAAGACAATTTCAAGGCATTGCATGACAAAACAGTGACCATTGTGTGACACTATTAAAATACTAATCTTCTTATCCAAACATATAATTATCAAGAGATGAGCTATTCTTAGGACTAAACATGAAATACTGAAAACAAGTAAAATACTGATAAAACAATAGCTCAATGCATCACAACAATGAATAAACTAATCTTGATCGTAATTTCATATTTTTCTTGGGCATAAAACTAGGAAAACTGGCAAATATATCACTCTGTGACAGGATAACATCTGTCGTCACTGATGGGCTAAACTATGAAAGCTACAGTGAAATATCTAATTTCACCAATGAACTTGTATTGCATAACATGACTAGTGAACTAAAATTACAGACAAATACAATGTTCTGTAACACTCAAGACACAATTTGAACATGAATCAACTAAGGATTCAAGCAAAGAGTAGACAATTGGGTTGAGATAAGTACATATGAACTGTAATATTCCTGAACTTAGACTCTAGGCATAATAACAAGGTCAAAATGTGACATACCAAATCCTCAGTAAAATAAGTCACCACTTGAGGTAACAGGGAGTTGAACTTTCCTTGACCAAGAGGTCC
>JAHPZR010051059.1:22500-27999 GCA_019787425.1 Platygyra sinensis | reverse complement strand
TAATTCGTTTGTCTTCCTGGTTTAAATGCTTCTAAATGAAGATCTGAGGGTTTGGCGTTGTGATTTGTTGACAAGCTTATTTTTGGATTTTTTTTTATCACAGGGCCTTGTTCAGTCCTTGGAAGGTTCATCACTGGCATCTGATCCAAGCATTCGTGTTATAGCTTTGTATGACAACGAGGAGGTACTAAGCTGATAGAGAACTTATTAGTATTTAAGTAAAGCCAAAAACAAACTAACTACGACCAGTACTGTGACCAATCACATACATGTATAATCATTAAAGTAATAAATGGCATTCATATTGCGCAGGTTAAATGAATATAAGATCACCTGTGCATTACAAAAGTGAGCTATCAAACAATTAAAAACTAAAAAGTGAAAAATGTATATTGAGCTAAAAATGACAATGAAATTAATTCTAATTAACATCCAAGTTTCTAGCTTTGTGGGGGGCAGGTGCCTACGAAACCCAGGGGCTACAACCGGCCAGTCACATCCCAAGGTGCTAGAACACCTGACTGGCCTGCCCAACCTGCAACCAAGCCACAAGCCACCCCCCCCCCCCCCCTTAAAAAAAAACTGTAAAATGGTCTATTATGTTTCCTGTGATGAGATAGAGGATTGGTTAGATTGAGAGCAACTGTTAGATTTTTAACAAGAACAGCCCAAATAAGTGGCTTGGAAATGGACTTGAAAATTCTGGCAATAACATAATGTGAGAAACCTTTGCAGTTATAGTTCCTCATTCCTTTTATGCAATGCATTGTCTTGTTCCAGAAAACATCCATACCCCCCTCACAGGGTTTTTCTTTGCTTTACGCTCCCCCTCCCCCAGTCCTTTAAAATTTCCAGTTTTGGTCCATACTTTTCTTTTTTTCGCTTTTGAAACCCTCCTCCTCCTTGAAATTTCCAATAACCCCCCTCCCCTCCATCCTGGGTGGGCATTGGTATTTTCTGGTACCACACATGACTGTTTCGCTGGTCAATCATGTACAATATCTTCATGTTAGGTTGGTTCACAAAGTGCTCAAGGTGCAGGCTCCATGATAACAGAGCATATTTTACGCCGTCTGTCAGTAGGTATGTGTTAAAAACATTTTTGTCATATGTTATTACAGTCGAGCCTCTGGTTGTGACCTCCTCTCATAAGCGACCAGTTTTCCAAAATAACAAAAGTTTCCAAGTTAAATCACCGTATTTGGAACCTCTTGTAAGCGATCACCTCTCGTAAGCGACCATGACCACTTTGAGAGTTAAAATTAAATTGTCTTTTGTTTTTAACCTCCCGTCACCGCCCAATTGACTTATGATAGAGAGGAAAATGGAATATAAGTTGTTGTAACATTGTATTCTTAGATAGCAAAAGGGACAGAATTTGCTCGATGGGAGGTACTGTAATTTTTTCTCCAAATTGACTTCCTTTATAAATAAAACATTAGGACTTACCATATGCTAATGAGGTAACAACTTGATACACTATGGTCAAGGCCCTCGTAAGCCACCACCTAAACTTGACATTTTGGGTGGCCGCTTATGGGAGGTTCCACTGTATTTCATCACAATTCAATTCTCCCATCGTATAAGTGCCATTTTGGAGGAGGAATGATATTGGGGTCATACAAAGCAAGTCTAAATTTTCTACGTTGAATAACTCATGATTGTCGATGTTTTCAACAATGCAGGTGGAAACCCAACTAGTTTTGAGGAAGCAATTCCCAAGTCATTTCTTCTCAGTGCTGACCAGGCCCATGCAGTTCATCCAAACTATTCGTATGTGCAATGTATATAATGCAGCAGCTTGCTTCAAGTAAACTGATGTGTCATAATATATTTCTTATATTCCTTATTTAATGTACATGGTACATGTAGTTGACAATCCTTCTGGTGTACTGCATATCTGCGGGTACCTGCAGAGATCGAGTGAGATCTTTGAATGCTTTTAATTATTGTTTCAAGTGTTGCAAATTTAAGATTGTCTAGTCTTATATATCACAATATGATCTGCATCGTGGCAGCTTTCTATTGGTTACACCCATAGTCTTGTCTAGCTATAAAAGCACCATTATTCACTGTAAAAGCACTTTCCTTCGGTGGCATGCTGTACTCAGTAAGCTTGGTTCAAAGTAAAGAAAATTCCCACCCTCCCTCCCTGTGTGGAGGATGACTTGTTTGCCAATAAACCTGGGGGTCACCTCCTTCGGGGTTGGCGATTAAGTCTTTGGGTAGCAACTTCCCTCACTTTGGAGAGCGTTTTGCCCTTTTCACTTTTGCACCTGCCAATAAGTCTTGTCCGATCCGGTGCTGGCTTACCCAGTGCTGGGGAGATAAGTGAGGCTTTCAAGGTCACACGTTCACATTTGACCTGCCATTACTCTCATCTGTTTCCAGTACGGGGTAGTGCTGGTGATAAGTGGGGCTTGAAATGTCAGCGTACTTGCTATTGTTATATTGTAATCAAGTTGACCTGCCGATACTCTTGTCGGTTTTTTTGCGGTAGTGCTGGTGATAAGTGAGGCTTTAAAAAGTCACGAAAATCAAAGTCGCTTCCCATGCCAACCGCAAGGTTGTGTCCTCCCACATTATGCCAAACGATGTGTGGCTTTCTTTCTTCATTCATGTGTGCTATGATATCAATGGGCTATGATAAAAGTGAACTCCCATGGAACAGGGAATTAATCTTGGAAACGTTTATTAGCTCAGTGGTCACTGTTTAATAGTAAACACACACTATAAGTTTTTAAATAAAATCACCAATAATTGCACAGTTCGATTCCATCATTTGTAAAGACCTGTTTAAATAAAAGGTAAATTATTAATAACAAAATAAAATTATGCAAAGGCTTATTCCAGTGTATCAAAGTTTGGCAAGATTAGTATTGTAATTTATTTATGTATCATGACTTTTGTTTCAGAGATAAACACGAAGAAAATCATAAACCTGCTCTCCATAAGGTGAGAAATACAAACATTTGAATAACTGAAGTTCTTCTCAGGCTAATCTGTATAGTTACAAGATGGAGTTTCAACTCTACTGATATATATATTAGTGAGATACACTCCAGGAATTATTATAGTAACTCTGCAAAACCTGTTTAGCTCAAGGCTATGATAATGAATTGTCCTACACCTTTCTGTGCTCCCAGCGGGTGGCTGCCCTGGCGGGCGGGGTGGGGGGGGGCTACTCCCAGAAAAATTGGGTGGGGGTGTGCAACGTGCTTCCTATTTATGACCAAAATCTGCCATTTGCTATTTAGGTTTCCAAGACAGCCGTGGTGTCTTGTTGAAGGCTGGCGCACTGAAGGCTGGCAAACTTATTGTCTTGTTTATTGGCACTGATTTATTTTCAATTTCAACCAGGGTCCAGTAATAAAGATCAACAGCAATCAGCGATATGCAACAACAGCTGTGTCGTCAAGTGTTATAAGGCTTATCGCAGAGAATAGCGGGGTGCCAATACAGGTATAAACTTACTTGTTTTGAAGATAATGAATTTGGAAGAGACTATCAAGTTAACGTGAAGAGACATGAGCTTGTAAAAGAGCAGTGACCTGCATAAGTTCTTGTACACTTTCATGCATAGCAGGAGCTACAAGAAAAGAAAGCGCGTGTGTGCGAGATGTGTGGTCCACACGCTAGTTTGAAGTGGCAGAGATGTGCCTGTATGCATGAAGAATGGCGCGCGAGTGAAGCGTGCTTGAGATATAGACTTGTACGCATCTGGGAGAGGAAAGACCTGGCACGCGTGTGTGAAATGTAACACATTACGGGTGTAGATAACAAGGGACACGAATCCCGGGTTTTAGTCCACCTTGGGTGTGCTCATGTATCAAACATTATTTATTGATCAACTGTTTGAAATCAAGACTAAAAGAGTGATGATTTAATGATTGGTTGGTTGGTTAGCTGATTAATTGATTGATTGATTGATTGATTGATTGGTGGATGGATGGATGGCTGGCTGGCTGGCTGGCTGGCTGGCTGGCTGGCTGGCTGGCTGGATGGATGGATAGATGGATGGATGGATGGATGGATGGATCAATCGATCGATCGATTATTTGATTGTTTGGTTGGCTGGCTGGTCGGTCAGTTGATTGATTGATTGATTGGATGGTTGGCTGGTTTGTTTGTTGGTTGATTGATTGATTGATTGATTGATTGATCGATTGATAGATTGATTGATTGATTGATCGATCGATCGATCGATCGATCGATCGATCGATTGATTGATTGATTGATTGATTGATTTGTTGGTTGATTGGTTGTTTGGTTGGTTGGATGATTGACTTGATTGGTTGATTGGCTGATTGAGTGATTCACTGATTTTTAATTGTCTTTAAATCATAGGAAGTTTGTGTACGAAATGATTCTCCTTGTGGAACCACTATTGGACCAATACTTTCTGCCAAGCTTGGTCTTTTAACTTTAGGTTTGTAATTTACTTTCTCACATGTTCTGCTCTGTATATTTATAGCATGATCACCAAGGTAAGGAAAGTTTCCTTCAGATAGTAGTTTCTCTTCTGAGGAACTTGTTACTACATGTCTCTAAATACTTATGTTGAAGTTTAAAATAACTAAGCTCATTGAACCTGTAATACAACTCATGATCAAGTCGTGATTTCTCCATAGTGCCATTCTTAGAACTGATAGAAACTAGCTAAGAGAATTGATATGTTTAAAGTCTTTTTTTAACATCTGTTTCCAGATATCGGAGGTCCACAACTCGCTATGCACTCCATCCGTGAGATGTGCTGTTCATCAATTGTTCACCAAGAGACTCAACTTTTCAAGGTGACCGTTTTCAATTCTGTCAAAAACTGTTTTCTTCTGTCGTTATTTAAGTTGTCGCGTGACGCAATGCTTTGTTGGGGAGAAGTTTTTTGCATGACAAGCCAGTGAACTGGATTCTTTGTAAATGTTTTAGAGGGAGTTAATTGTTCAACTGTTTAATTGCCGTATTTTCTCCACAGAATTACTTCGACACACTTCCATCAGTGCTAGAGTCCATTACAGGGGCTGACTAAAATCAAACAAGAGGAATGACTTCAGTTTTGTCACAATTACTCAACGGTGTTGCGACTCTCTCATCAATCTTGATTTCACTTTCTTTCTAAATGTGTGTTTTTATTCATTGATAGACAGTTTAGCAGTAAAAAGAGACACTAGTTTTTATCAAATTACTTCTCGAGTCTATAAATTTACCAGTGAACAAACAAGAGGAACATTCTTGAACATAGTGGAAGATGTAATGCTTCTCAAACTCATTTGGCGCATACGGTTATACGCCAATCGAAGTGCCCCATTTTGGTCAGGTGCATGTATCTTGATACACAATGAAAATCTAGATCACAATTGCTCCGGTTAGTTCAAAAACTGATGAAAACACTGATCAAGACACTTGAAAGCTAATTAGCAAACTCAATTACCATGCAATCAATTATTCACTATTGTATTTCAAAATGTTATTCATAAAGTAGAAATTAAAATTCTGGAAAGT
>JAHPZR010051059.1:0-20000 GCA_019787425.1 Platygyra sinensis | reverse complement strand
TTGTGCTCTGCGAAGTGCAGTTGGATAATAAAATAAGATAGTGCATACATGTGAAAACGTGTACCGTTTTCAAATCCAGAATTACTCGACTTTGTGACATTTATGTGGCTTACGCCCTAAACCGTCTTGTTCGTTCCGCTAAAAATGTGTTCGCGTGAAGCCCTGTAAGTCACGCTAACAGAGACGACGTCACGTGATTATCATGAGCTTGGTTTTCACTTTCGAGTGCCTTTAATATTTCCGTGTTGGTTACAGACTGGTCTTTATTGCGTTGCTACTTCGCTGAATTCCTCCTGAATCGTCTCAAACAGTGAGTATACGTTTACATTTCTATTGAGTGTCAGGGGCACCCAACGAGAATATAGTTCAAAACCACTAAAACATAGCATTGTTGAAAGTATTTTGGTATTTAAACGGTAGATATAGGCATATTTTTATCCCCTAAAAATTTTTCATCTGTTCGGATTTCCTAGCTGAAAGTCTAGTGATCCGAAAATTATAGGGATCAAAACTTACCTTTTCGAAAATTTCAGTCAGAAAAAAGGCTCCCGAAAATTATAGGTGACCTTTTTAGGGTAAAAATCCGTTTAAAATAGGCAATTATACCATATTTTAGATGTTCGAAAATCTTAGGAGAAGCAGGCAAGCAAGAAATTTTACAAAAAATGTTCCGAAAATTCTAGATCTCAAATCGTCCTCCGAACAGATATATTTCCGAAAATTGTCGTTGGGTGCCCCTGTGAGTGTGTTGTAAATTTGCGTGCAAAACACGGTCAAAATCCTTTATTATTGAGCATGCTTTTGAACCAGACATGCACGCGAATAATTTACTTCATCTAGGGCGCCTGATTGTTTTCAGCAATATTGTATTAAAGTACAGGTCAGTAATAGCGAACAAATGATTCCATCGGTAACTTGGTTTTTGTTTCCGAAAACAGTCGCTTGACTGTGTATATATACGAAAAGAAAATCTACGAATTAATCCTGTTTCTGTTATTTTAACACAAGCAAATTGATGTGCTTGTGTCTGTGAGCGTGCTACCGTCGTAAGCTCGATTTTACTTGAGTTATCAGTTTGTGAGCGACAACATCCTAAAACGTCTCGGACCAACCAGACAATATTAAACGAGGATGGGAATTGCCGTCGAAGAAGTGGTGAACTTAATTAGAGTAGTTTTAAATTTGTAATGAAAGGTTTTTCCGTCTAGTTGTATTTTGCAAGGAGATTACGCTGTGAAACAGGAATTCCCTTGTCTTTCTTCTCGGTGATCATGAGATGCACGCGATTCACGCTAAATCAAGCGGTTTTATATTGGGAGATCGAAGTTCCCTAGCCTATCGTGTGAATCTTTCTGTCTTGCTGGGTACAAGGAGAGAGAAACGTACAAAGTTAACATTGGATGTTATAGAATTTGAAATCCAACACGGTTGACCTTCAGCGAAGACCCCAGAAACGTGCCGATATTTAACGATCCAGTCGTTAGAATTTCAAGAAATTTGGCAGAAAAATAGATCAGAGACCACGTGAATGATCTATCAAAAAAAATCTGAACTTTGACATAGGAAATTTTTAATAATACAGAAAACGATTAACGGCGAATTACGAAAATCGCCTATGTCAAAATTTTATTAGAACCGTGTTGACAGAAGGGATTTAATGTCCATTCTTAGTGTGCAAAATATGAAAACAATCTAACGACTGGATTTTATTTAAATAAACAAAAACTATTATTTAAGCCTTGTTTTTAAACCAGCCCCGTTGCTATGGCAACAGCATACACCCTAGTCAAAATGCGAGAATAAATATTTCATTGGTTAACCTTAACTCTTGCAAAAAATGAGCGCCAAAGCATGAATAGCTTAAACGTTATGGTGAATTAGGCATAGGCACTTGAAAACTGTGTTCGGCCACCTTAAGTGCCCTTGCGATCCGTAGAGTGGAGTCAGCAGTTCGTCTGTTCGTGCGGATCGTTAAGGGCCCTTGCGCTCCGTAGAGTAGACCTGTTTATGTATCCGGCGTACGTTGCATCTGAAACGACCTCAGTAGAAGGCTTTTGAGACCTTGGTAAGCGGGCCAATACACACTAAGATTTTTAATTAATGATTTCAAAATAGACACGATGTCATTTGATTAACAAAAGCTGTGTGGGAGTGCTTTATTGCCCCCGCAGGGTTTTTGGCCCTCCCCGAGGAGGCACCTTAGGACTCCCCGCGTAATAGAGAGAGAAGAAGAGAGAATGTAGGTATTTCCAGTATATAGCCGCAAAAAATCTCGATTTGATCGCTTGCACGCCCGCAAGGTATCGACGTTTTTCCCGCAAACGCTCATGGGAGGCCAGCAAAGGGACACGGGCGCGAGGACTTGCGGGATCGGCGTCTTTGCCACGAGCTTTGTCCTTGGTTCAGATCTCGAGTTCAAGCGTCCCTGAAAAGCGTTTGTATTTGCCGGCCTCCATTACTATTTCAGCGCGATCAAATAAGTTCGCTTCGAAATGGCCGAGATTATGATCTAAAACAAATTGAAAACGCTTTCAGAGATCCTGAAGATGGATTTTGGGGAAAAAACAGCTCAGAGAGTTCTGAAGTATACTAGATCGAAATTCGAGGCCAGTGTGGTTCATTTGCGACTTAATAGCTAAATCAGTACAGTACCTTCCGATCGTCAGAATTACCCAAGGATAACAATAAGGTGACAGGCCTGCGCGACTCCCATTCACGTGTAGTAGCCGCTTAGGAAGTTTTGCCCCTTTTGTATGGTACGATCGGAGGATCTTTGAATATTTCGCTAAGCACTAATCCTGTTAACTTGTTTTCAGGGAGACATTTTGTCGGAGTAAAGCCGTTAGAGGTCATATTTCTGTGTGGCTTCCGCTGTTATCCGCTTGTAATTTGCAGAGTTTGACACCTCTGTTTTTTTGCCAGTTTTTTTCTCTTGATATTGCAAGATATGTTTTAGGTTCTCTCAAATGTTCGCTCTGGAGGAATAAAGTTTGAAATATTCCTTTGGCATCTCGTTTATTTGGATGGCTTATTTTCACAGAGTAATCTTACAGCAGGGATCCAAATGTAAATGTTTTGCGGCGTTTTCATTGAGGACAAAAAGCTTGACTCTAATTTGCATATATGGCGACTGTAACGCGATACTTTTGTTTACATTTCACTTCTGTTGTGCTTTCGAGATACGTTTGCTCTTACACTCTTTTCTTTTCTAAGGATGTTATTTTTCCGGCCCAGACTGAATATTCTTATTTTTCTGCCGATTTTAGGCTGAAAATATTCTTGAGTTATTCTTACATTATAGCTTATGGTATTTTCGTTTTATTTAGAATTTATTAGGCTATCAAGTACAAGTGTTTGGTTTCTGGATCTGGATCGCGTTCAGCACATTGTGCATGTGCTCTGGACACCACTTTTCGTAGCGAGGCCAAGATGTCACGTCAAAATATATTCTTATATAAAAAAGAGTTCATATCAAGACAATTGGTTTTTTTTAGTATCTGAATAGAGCAATAACGTTCAATATTATTGTTTCAATGAGCAGAAATATAAGAAAGCGGGGGCAGCTTTAGTGATAACTATTACTAGTTAAGCTTTCACTTTCGAGTTCCTCATTTCGTTGTTGGTTACAGACTCGTCTTTGTTGTGTTACTAGCTTGCTGAATTGCTCCTGAATCTTTCCAAACAGTGAGTATGCATAGTTTATAAAACTATTGTATGAATTTGAGACAAGCTAGACGGAATTTGCTTTCGGAACATAGACCCTTTGCATAAATGGCGCCTAAATTTGAATAACAATACTTGGTACATCCTTAGCCTCACATTCATGTGAAATTTCCTTTGTCTTGAAACATGAATGTGAGGCTAAGGATGTACCAAGTATTGTTATTCAAATTAAGCCGCCATTTATGCAAAGGGTCTATGACACAGCCAAAATCCATTCTCGTCCCCAGAGCCCACGATCCTTCTGGCCTGTGGTCGGGATCGAGAGCTCTGGCCGGACCCGATTTTCTGAGCATGCGCAGAGTATTCGTTTCGCATTCTCAACCATTCTCGTCCCCAGAGGCCGCGATCCTTTCGGTCAGTTACGGGGATCGCGACCTCTGGCCAGGTCCAACTCCGGAAGTCCGCTTTTCACGGACTTCCCGTCATTCTGCGCATGCCCAGAGCCGAGTCTGACAAATGTGATTGGTTCTGGTCCCAATCTATTGTGTTTACAAAGCCATTCAAAACCGGAATGTCGTTGGACCGGGCCAGAGGTCGCGATCCCCGTAACTGACCAAAAGGATCGCGGCCTCTGGGGACGAGAATGATTCTCAACCAATCAGATTTGCTAGATTTGACGGGAAGTCCGTGAATCGCGGACTTCCGGTTTCGGACCAAACCAGAGCTCTCGATCCCAACCACAGGCCAGAAGGATCGTGGGCTCTGGGGACGAGAATGAGTCAAAATCCTTTTGACGCCAACGAGCATGCGCACAAATAACTTACTCCAGATCTGAAAAACACCTAATTTATAGAAAAACCGATATCTAATTAACTTCTACCGATACCTGTTTCTGTTTTGCGAAATCCTATCGCCCGATAGGAAATAAATTTCTGTCAGTTGAGTTCTTGTTGCAGAGAAATGAAAGCAACAGATGAAGTGAAGTCATGTGACTAGAAATCGACTCTAGTGGTCTCAGGGAGTTTTATTTTTTTTTATCCTGGTTAGTTGTGATTTTGCTTCGAGGTTAAATGCATGATTCGCGAAGTAGTCAGAAGACAAACTATCAAAAGTCTCTAGTTGAACGAAGTGATCGTTCTCTTGCCGCCTCAAAGCTCAATTTCACTTGAGCTATATGCAAATTATTGGGAAAACATTCCTAAACCCTCTGAGACAAGACTGCTGCAAATGAGGATTGGGAGAGAAGTTTGGAACCTGAAAGTAGCTTTAGATTTGTAATTTGTTCTATTTAACTGTCGTGGCATTTTGCAAGGAGAGAGAAACTTAAACCAAACATTGAACATTCTAGAGTTCGAAATTTAAGTCTGTTGACCTTTCATTCAGTTCAGTTATTGTCATAAAAAATAGATATGATCTATATTTTTACCTTCGCTCAAGAGACGCATTGCTTTTTAATATGCATGATACACCAGCATCATACCAAATAATCTTTCTAGATCTTACGTTGATAAATAATGACCACCATTTATGGGAGCTAAGCTTGTCAGGACTTAACTATTTGCTTACTATTTGAAGCTACAAGTGAACTGGTTTCCTATCGGCAGCAGTTTTATCTACGTTTGTAAAAATGCCGTGTTATCAAAATTCAGTCAAGTGTAAATCATGCGCTGACACTGACTTACAATGCGAAACATTATTGTTGTGTGGTATCTAATTTCATTTCTAAGCTTTCGAGAAAACTTGTTTGAGTGGCGCACTCAAAGAAATTTACTGGAAAGCTTCAAATATTGTTGATGTGAACGGAGGCCTCGGTAAAATTTAGACTGTCTTCTTGGTGATTAACTACTGTATATATTCTCACGACATGCATGACCAAGCTTAAAATTCAAGGATGCATGTCGAGCTAAAACTCACTCATATCATGAAGAGAACTTAAGCACCGCGACGGGAGGTGGCGACGGGGACGGCACATCCGCGTAAAGGCTGAGGCGAGACCGGCGTCGCGTTTCACTCGCCTAAGCATGTTAAGCAACACTGCGACGGCAGCTTAATCCCGCCAGTTTTCTGAAAAGATACCACTTCGAAAATACCTTGAAAACGAGGAAACAATAGACGATGAAGAATTCGTCCTTTTATTGAAGAAAAAGGTTTCAAAGAACCCTAGCTTCCCTTATATATAAACACTACGAAGAATTTGACCTTGAAACCATGGATCCTGTACACTGTAAAGCTGAATTTCGAGTCGAGAAAAATGCTCTTCGTTATGTGACTTCTGTTGCTGAGGCCCTTTACACCGTCTTTTTGGTGATTAACTACTGTATTCTCACGACATGAATGACCAATATTAAAATTCAAGGATGCATGTCTAACTAAAACTCATATTATGAAGAGAACTTTAGCAATTTCGGCGACGACGCCAAGGAAAACGCTTGTCAAAACGGGATTCATATTTTACCTTCAGCTGTGTAGATCTGAAATGACATAAATCTGCAATGACAGCGTTCATTTCCAAACATAAGATGCGAAAAATTCGTCATTGTGCTTCACGTTCACCTAGCAGAATTTTTCAGATGACGGGTGACAAATTTAGCCTGAAGAATCCGAACGCCCGCTGTAGAACGGTTTTAAACATAACGAGACAAGGCATGCATGTTGTAAAAACTTTCATTTATGAACTTGACATTTCGTATGCTCTAACATACATCTTCAGAAGTAACGGTTACTTAAAATTCAACTAAATTTCAACACGAAGACTAATACCAAATAAGGAAAGTAATGACAATGAAAAAGTAAATGAAAAATAAACAGACCTAGTTAAGTCTGCTGGAAAAATATAAATGGCTAGTGGAGAGGAAGTTTCTCACTGCCAACATTTTCATGAAGCGCTGGTCAGTTTAAATCGCGAATAGAAAAGGTCTCCTATATTGGGAAAACAAAACGTCGATTGCATGACGGGAAAATGGAACATTTCAAAGCGCTTACGAGTAACACTGAGCCCTTCTTCTGCCATTGCTGATTTCTTTAAGCAGCAGAAGACGTTTCTTGAGATTGCAACTGGTGTTTAAGATCATTAACAATATAGACTGTCCACGACAGCTGAAAGGATATTTAGTTAAACGCTCAGAGCTATGCGATCGTAATCTTAGAGATAGATTGCTAATAGACGGTGTAAGAGCCAAGACAGCCTTAGGGCAGTTAAGTTTTAAGAGCGCTGCCTCCCGTGAATGGAATTCGCTACCTAGACATCTTCGCGATATAACTAGTATGCAGACTTTTAAATCGAATCTTTTTAAATACTTTTTGAATTTGGATGTTTCCTCGCATGTTTGTAGTGTAAGTTAGCATTGCAATATTTGTCTTTATCTGTAGACTTAATATACATATATCTATTTTATCGTTAGTATTTCTTATCTTAGGCAGTTTTCGTTTCCCGTATCTTCTTTTTTAAACATGTATTTTTAATTGTAATCAGATCACCGGTTTATACCAGCAAAATCCTTCGATTTTTGCTGATCGGTCTTTCTGTATAAATAAAGATATTATTATTATTATTTATTATTTATTATTATGACCCAAACAGGTCACAGGATTAGATGGGATCTCTTTGACATTTTAGCCACTGGAAAGTCTGATATACACTGTAAAATTAAGGAAACCTTGTTCAGTTGATTCGCGATTTAAAACCAGACCTTACTGAAAATGTTGGCAGTGAGAAACTTCTTCTCTACTAGCCATTTAAATTTTTCCAGCATACCTGGACAGAGATCACACATTGAAAATTAATTTGAGTAGACAGAACAACGTCTTCCGTTATCACTAAAAATCGTGAGAAATCCATTAATATCGATTTGACACACAGAGGTCTGTTAGTAGTTGATTTCTGCCGATCTCTCTTTCATAAAACTTATTTATTTTTTTTATCGATTTTTATCGAGTGAACACTTTGGGCTTTTACACCTTAAACAGGATGTCAGATACATCTAAACCTCTCGAACTGGTAGGCCAATTGTCAAAACTCTTAAATGGTACCGATACGGTATATAAGAAGACTGAAACAGCAGAAAGCACATTGAGGTCGAAACCAAAACAAACGAATTCTCTAAGTTAGTCTCCTATGCCACACACCAAGTTAGAATTCATTGAGCCAATTGTTGCCTTTCCATTAAAGATTTTACGATAACTGCAGAAATTCACGCGCGCTCATTGGTTTAATTTTATTGTCCATATGCGGACAGACACATAAATTTGAAATTCATGCGACGCGTCAGCGAGCGAGAGTGGGCAATTGGACAATTTGTTATCGTAAAAAACAAATTGATGTCAGTTTTTAATGCTTCTGTCCTGTTATTGACAATGAATTTCGTCATAACATTGTCAAAGTAGTCTGCGGATCCACTCGGCAACCACAGCAACTTTGACAATGTTATGACGAAATTCATGATCAATAACAGGACAGACGCATAAAAAACTGACGTCAATTTGTTAAAAAGCGAAAGAAAATTAGAAAGGTACAAAAACGAGTAATCTAAAACATAACATCGCGCAGAATGCCTTGACATCATAAATTATTCATAAGCGTCGAAGTGACAAATTTAAATACGAATGCGCGTTCAATAGGCCAGAATAAGAGAAGAAAAGGCCCAAATTGGCTAAGTGGGGTTGACAAAAATCGCTTTTCTGATTTCCTGACGCTCTAAAATAGAATTCGGCATACGGCTTTTGGAAGAGTAATGATTAAACTACAATTTGAGCCTAAACCAAAGGAGATTTAGGAAGTATAAGGACTATCCCTTCGCAGTTGAAAAACAGTAAAATTGGACGATTTTTAGTATGAAGTCCGTTTTCAACAGCGCTTTATTCAAAATTAAAACCGCCTTGCAATGTTCGGCATACGGCAAGTTGAAGATGGATCTTTTCTTAAACAAAATCCGCTTTAAATTTGGTAATTGATGCGCGAGAACCACTATCCCGTTCAGTTTGAAAACTGCCTGATCAAGTGGCGTTTGAAAATGGCGCGTTCTAGGTAAGCGAGCCATTGTATTCAGCTCAGGACTGAATAACAATGGCTGTCAAAACTAACAATACACATTCAAGAAAACCGTTTAGATGTAAATGAGTACCTATTTGCCGCGAACTTAAAACTGGCCTCCCAGCTGAGTCATTCGCTCATAACACGCAGTGAACATGGAGGAAGGTAAAAACGCCAGTGATCGGGAGCTCTTTTCAGAGCTCTTCATAGCGAGATGATGTCACTGGAATTGGTCAAGAGTAAACAATGTCCGTTCGAGTGAGCATGATCTAACCCGCGCTGTCTTAATACTTCGCGAAAATGAGCAGCAAAAGCCGTCGATTGTATTCAGAGTTTTTCAAATAAGATAAGCGTAACTGAAGTAAATAGCGCGCAACACTACAGCACGCTCAATAATATTTTAATAAAGAGGTTTTATGGGTGGTTCATACTTTACGTCTAGTGAAAGCTGTCGATAGTTTTCAAAGTTTTTCACTTACAATCGGCCATCGATCGATCAACGAACTAGTTTGTTTCGCTTCATTGCTATGCGATCATGCGAGCGCATCGAATGAATAAGGAACACTCACTACAAGTAAGCAAACAAATATGTTTACACTCAATCCCTCCTTAAGTGCGCAAATATTTAATAAAGAGGTTTACGAGTGGCCGCCCTGAGCTAAACTACAGAATACAGGGCCACTTTTAATCATCTACCAAACGAGCCGGCTCGTATAGCTCGGTCTTCGTTCTTTTATTTACTACCGAGCCAAAAGAGCCGCTAAATATGAACCCAAGACTTAATGTCATACAAATTATTTTTCGTTCATTATCCACTACTGACGCAAACTCGTTCTTTTATCCGCTACTGACCCAAACCAGCCGCTAAATATATAAACCCAAGACTAAAAATCTTACAAATTATTCCTCGTGCTTTCATCCACTGCCGAGCCAAACGAGCCGCTACACGAAGTTGCCTTGATTCTGGCCCTGCATTCTTTAGTTGTAAGGCTCATAGTCTACATGGTCAAAGCCGTCGATAGGTGTCAAAGTTTTTCAAATTCGATCGGCCATCGATAAACGGGAGCATTCAATATGGCGAAAAGAGAGGTTAGGGAGAGAGAATTGAAACGAAGAATTTCTAACGATACAAACGAAATTTTTCAAGAAACTAGATCGAACGCGGTCCAAGAATAACCCCATTTTTTGGTTTTCTTAAATCAGTTGCGTCTGGTGCAACAAAGCATACTCTTTCCGTCACATTAGCCAAACTTTGTAAATTAGGATTTAGACACAAACGATTGTTTTGCTCAAGCGCAGAGATATTATAGGGCACGCGATTTCAGCTTTCTTTATATGGACGATTCTAACCAGTCCTTGTTTTTCACTCGATTTTTTCTGGGATTAGCGGTGAATTTAATTTTGAGAGGTCCGAATAGGCTAAACAATAGCGAAAACAACATACAAAAAGTTCATTGTTTCAGTGCTCCGCCTTCTTCAAGTTAAGGAGGGAGGTCATAATCCTAACGAGAAAAAGCGCGCGTTTATTTTAACCAATCAGACTCGCCTCCTAGCGTTTATTTGAATAATAATTGAAAATATGGCAGACCCATAAACTGCAAGTAAATGTCACGAGAATAATAGCCATTCTGCGCGATGAGCTAGCAACAGATCACAAAAAGTTTTAATTGGCTAATAATACAGTTTCGTTTCCTATGAAGGACTGAAGAGAAACAGAAGGTGGAACAAGCTGAAAATGGCCGCTGTTGCAATAGAATTCACAGAGGAGCAATTGAACTACTACAGGATTTGTTACGTTGTCACTGACATAATAACTGAGGGTCTCCGATCAATCTTCAAGCAAGAATGGACAACCGCTACAGGGCAACGTTTGGTGAGTGGAAAGATGAGCCAAGGAATGGAATGGACTTCAAAAACGGGGAGTCTCTAGGAAAACAGAGAAGAAATAATAAACTCCTAACTACCATGATTAACGGAGACAGAGCAGAATGGGATTGTACCATGCTTTTTTACGCCATTCTTTCCTCTGATTGTATCGGGCTCGGTCTCAATCCAGTAGTCAAATCAAACGTAGATGATCTCAGAAAGTTTAGGAATGAAGAATTTGCTCATGTGCCAAAAGGATATCTCTCTGACCCACACTTTCAAACTGCCATTGGTAAAGTTCATGCTGCATTTCAAGGGCTTGGTCTCTCTACCTGTCAAATTCAAGACATCAAAAATCAGAGAAGTTTTCCAACAGAGGAGTTAAGAAGGGTCTTGGAAAAAGTTAATAACCTGCGACAGGAACTTCAAGAAAAGGATAAAAAGCTTCAAGAAAAAGGAAAGGAACTGCAAGAAAAGGGAAGCGAACTTCAAGAGAAAGCAAAGGAACTTCACGAAAAAGAGAGGACAGTCCAAGAAAAAGAAGAAGAACGACAGGTCCTTGAAGATCAGTTACGAAACGAGATTTCCCCTTTTTGTATTCTTGCTCCTAAGCCTTCACACTTTGTCGCAAGCCGTGATTTTGAGGTGGCTGAAATTATGCAAAAGCTCAAACAGCTTAAAAGCACTAATGAAAACAAATTAAATTTTCTCTACATCTCAGGGAATCCTGGAAGCGGAAAATCTCAACTGGCCGGGCTTGTAGCCGAGCGATTCTTTGACGAAGCTAAAGAAATTCCCTGTGCTACTTCATTTGTAATGACACTGAATGCTGAAAGCCACGATACCCTTCTGGAATCGTACGTCTCTTTCGCTCGACGACTCAAGTGTCCAGAATATACAATTACAAACACCCTTAACTCCAATGAACTTACGACAGAAAAGAAGATCAGTAGTCTGAAAACCTTAATTGGCACAAAAATTGAGCTTTACACGTCCTGGCTACTGGTGGTGGACAACGTCACTAGCATATCACGTGTGTATGTTCTTTTGCCGGAGTCTGGAAATAAGCAATGGATAAGGGGCCAGTTATTAATCACAACACAGGACTCCGCTTCTATCCCTTTGACGAATTCTTTCATTGAACACATCTCAGTTAGTGAAGGTATGAAGCCTCGAGATGCCAGTTCTTTATTAGCAGAGCTTTCTGGTATAGATGACAGCGAGAAGGGAAAAGAAGTTGCGCAAGCTTTGGATTACCAGCCTCTTGCCTTGGCAAGCGCTGCCACCTATGTTAGACAGGTCCGTCAAAACAAAGCAACGTCACATTTTGGCTGGAACGATTACCTGGAGAAGCTTAACAAAGGCCAGCGAGATACCACTGAGACCATCCTTGCTAAAACCAATCCAAGTTATCCAAACGCCATGAGCAAAGCAACAAGACTGGCTGTTAAAAAGGCAATGACGTCCGACAAAGTGATACATCACACGTTCCATCTCCTCTCGGTGTGTGCAACAACACCATTAAGTTTAGACATCGTGATCAAATACATTATAAACGTTAATGAAGAAATTAAAGACAAAGAGATGATTGCTATGACAATTCAGAGATGCTCACTGCTATTATTTGGGGCGGAAGAGGAGGGTAGTGCCTACATTCGAGTACATCAGATTGTGAGTGATGTCATTGAATCTTTGATTAGAAGTTACCCGGAGACTTACCAACTTCAAATTGTAGATGCAGCCGTTATCTCATTCATCCAGTTCGTAGAAGACGACCTATCAATAAAGTGGCTCGACCTAGATTTTTTTAATTACAGCAAGCACCTTCTCCCTCATCTAAAGACCTTGATTACAAAAAGTGAACATTTGTTTCATGAACGAGATATTTCTCAAGACCCCAAAGGCAGTATACGAAATGTTCAGAATTATCGGTCTTCATTTACAAAACTTGGGAAAATATGTTTGGTTCATGGTGTACTCAACCCAGCAATGAAGTACTTTGGCCTAGCGCTACAATTTGCTCAGCGTGTTAAAGAAGATTATCATGACAAATATGTGGCAGACTGTTACAGTAACCTGGCTGAGGCACACAGGCGCCTTGGTGAACTGGAGCAGGCAAAAGAGTATTATGATCGTGCACTTGCCATTCGTCTGAAACAGCTCGGTCCTGATCATTTTGATGTCGCAACGTGCTACAATAACCTGGGTGTAGTACACCAGGACCTAGGTAACCTGGAGCAGGCAAAAGAGCATTATCATCGTGCACTTGCCATTCGTCTGAAAAAGCTCGATCCCGATCATCTTGATGTCGCAACGTGCTACAATAATCTGGGTGTAGTACACCAGGACCTAGGTAACCTGGAGCAGGCAAAAGAGCATTATCATCGTGCACTTGCCATTCGTCTGAAAAAGCTCGATCCCGATCATCTTGATGTCGCAACGTGCTACAATAATCTGGGTGTAGTACACCAGGACCTAGGTAACGTGGAGCAGGCAAAAGAGCATTATCATCGTGCACTTGCCATTCGTCTGAAAAAGCTCGATCCCGATCATCTTGATGTCGCAACGTGCTACAATAATCTGGGTGTAGTACACCAGGACCTAGGTAACCTGGAGCAGGCAAAAGAGCATTATCATCGTGCACTTGCCATTCGTCTGAAAAAGCTCGATCCCGATCATCTTGATGTCGCAACGTGCTACAATAATCTGGGTGTAGTACACCAGGACTAGGTAACGTGGAGCAGGCAAAAGAGCATTATCATCGTGCACTTGCCATTCGTCTGAAAAAGCTCGATCCCGATCATCTTGATGTCGCAACGTGCTACAATAATCTGGGTGTAGTACACCAGGACCTAGGTAACCTGGAGCAGGCAAAAGAGCATTATCATCGTGCACTTGCCATTCGTCTGAAAAAGCTCGATCCCGATCATCTTGATGTCGCAACGTGCTACAATAATCTGGGTGTAGTACACCAGGACCTAGGTAACCTGGAGCAGGCAAAAGAGCATTATCATCGTGCACTTGCCATTCGTCTGAAAAAGCTCGATCCCGATCATCTTGATGTCGCAACGTGCTACAATAATCTGGGTGTAGTACACCAGGACCTAGGTAACCTGGAGCAGGCAAAAGAGCATTATCATCGTGCACTTGCCATTCGTCTGAAAAAGCTCGATCCCGATCATCTTGATGTCGCAACGTGCTACAATAATCTGGGTGTAGTACACCAGGACCTAGGTAACCTGGAGCAGGCAAAAGAGCATTGTCATCGTGCACTTGCCATTCGTCTGAAAAAGCTCGATCCCGATCATCTTGATGTCGCAACGTGCTACAATAATCTGGGTGTAGTACACCAGGACCTAGGTAACCTGGAGCAGGCAAAAGAGCATTATCATCGTGCACTTGCCATTCGTCTGAAAAAGCTCGATCCCGATCATCTTGATGTCGCAACGTGCTACAATAATCTGGGTGTAGTACACCAGGACCTAGGTAACCTGGAGCAGGCAAAAGAGCATTATCATCGTGCACTTGCCATTCGTCTGAAAAAGCTCGATCCCGATCATCTTGATGTCGCAACGTGCTACAATAATCTGGGTGTAGTACACCAGGACTTAGGTAACCTGGAGCAGGCAAAAGAGCATTATCATCGTGCACTTGCCATTCGTCTGAAAAAGCTCGATCCGATCATCTGATGTCGCAACGTGCTACAATAACCTGGGTGCAGTACACAAGGACCTAGGTAACCTGGAGCAGGCAAAAGAGCATTATCATCGTGCACTTGCCATTCGTCTGAAAAAGCTCGGCCCTGATCATCGTGAAGTATCAACTGTTCAGCAGGAGCGAAAAAGCTAGAACATATGATGGGCAGTGTGTCCTGAAAAAAGCATGTTCATCATACTCGTAATGAATGTTGCGCAATACGTTGAGTACGCTGGGTCTTGTTAGCTTCAAGATTAGAAGTAATGCCCAGTAACGTTTTTATCTTAACTACATTGTGTTTAAAATTGCGAAATTTATGTATTAGTCATTTTGTAAAGATTCTTAGATGCATTCAGTGAAGGTAACCTTATTAAGTGCAGACACCACAGGCCGTAGTCCGTATCTAGGGATTGTCTGTGAGGCGAGGTCGGTTGTGTCGAATTTGGTACTATGATTAATGACTCAGATAATTTAAGTTGTAAATTGTATATCTGTAGTCAGCAAATGAATGATAGGAGGGAATGTGGAAAATGGTGATCAGATGAAGATTTAAAAACAGAAACCAACTGGTGTCTTTTTGGGGCTTTTTTACTTCACTAATTTTTCTATCAACTTTCTTCATTTCTCAATAATTCAGGTAGAACTTAATCTGTTTATTATGGCGTTCTCGTTTAAAACGTTGCTGATAAGAAAGTACCTCAAGTTGTTTCAATTTTCTGATCAGACCACTCTCCAACCTTGCTCCCAGGGCCTTTTCTCTGGCTTGGGTGCGGGGCGGGAAAGGTTCAAGGTTCAAGGTTCAAGGTTCAAGGTTCAAGGTTCATTTATTTAACACTATTTACATAAGGTTAACATAGAAAGAAAAGTATAATTACAACACACGATTACAAGATAAAATAATTACAATACAGGTTAAAAAATGTGTATGGTGGTCAAAGTAGCAAAGGTTTTCTAGTTGACCACCATCTACTTTTAAGTAAACAAAGAACTCACACTGAGCTTAACTTAAATATGGTAGAAAATATTTGTAGAGCCTAGGACTAATGTACAGAAAAAAAAAATGTATATAAATTAAGCATGTTAGAGATATGTTGAACCAAGAGAGAAATCTAAAAAGGACAAGCTTAGCAAAAGGAAACAAGGAACAAACAAACAAACAAACAAACAGCAGCAGCAGCAGCAGCAACAGCAGCAAGCAAAAACAGAAGTTTAGTTACATACTTTACATTTGCCCTGGCATCGGCTGGTCACGTGTCCATCCTACACCCTGAAATCCTGGGTGTAATAAATTAGCGAGATTAGCATAATCAAAAGTGCCAAAATCAAGATAGACTACGAGTAGCCCATTCTCGACCCCAGACCGTCATGCGCAAAAGAGAGAGCTCTGGGGTCGAGAATGACGGGTAGTCCTTCTTTCGCTTAGTCCGTCCTGCCGGTGACGCGAAAGAAAACCGTGAAAAAAAAACCGCCGCGTGCAATCCTGGGGCGAGAAGCACGCGAAAGCTGAAACAGCAGAAATTTGCCAAAGCCAGTCGGTAGAACGGCAACAGTATTTTTGCCTGTCAGTAAATATTCAAAACATTTCACTTGAAGTGGCTTTAAACAAAACGACGGAAAGGTACAGCGATTAAAAGCAGATCCAAGTCGAATAGCACAGACATTTTCTCCGCCATCGTGATTTTGCACTTTTGATTATGCTAACCTCGCTAATTTATTACACCCACAATTTCAGGATGTAGGATGGACACGTGACCAGCCGATGCCAGGGCCTTTCTCCCGCCCCGTTCCCAAGCCAGGGAAAAGATCTTGGGAACGAGGTTGATCACTCTCAGGAAATTTCTGCTGAAGTCATCCGCCATGCGAGGGAAATAAATTTCTAGGATTTTCTACTGTACCACTATTAAAAGAAAAAAAACAAGTCTTCATAGCGGTCCAGGTCGTAAATTTTAGAACGTCAGTGAAAATGATGTGTCTTATATGTAAAGATGGAATCTACAATGGGCGACAAAAGTAGTTGAGACACTTTTAGGAAAAGACGATTTTCGATTCTTAAACATTTGTTCTATTTTATTTGCATCTAGCGTTAAATCTCTGATACCCCCGGCCCCCCAATTCAATGTTGTGTAGGCGTTGTGGTCTGTGCAATCGAAGAAATAGAAAAATCAACATTGTTGTGGGGGAAAGGGGGGGAATGTTTCCAAGACGCAGAAAAATCGAATTTTAGTGCCAAGTGTATCAACACTTTTGTCGCTCATTGTCTGAAACAGTAAATTTGTTTCTGGTACAATAGCCGGTGTACTACTTAATTGAAATGCCTGCCGTCGCTTTATTCCAGGATTTGGGTTCTTCGTATGGAAAAATTATGGCAAGCTTACTCATCAGTACAAAAATTTAAGGAAATTATCGCTTTTTTTGGAAGTGTAATCTTGCGTGACATTCGTGCGTGACATCGCCAATTTAGGGTGTTGGTCATCTCCACCTTATTTCTCCCCGAAAAAGGAATGAAATAAGAGAGTAATTGTTGAATTACAAACTTCCGGTGGTACTCCCAAAGTAGGCTATCTTGGAGTAATTCAAACAACCGCTGTGCAGAAAAATCAACGATAAACCACGGTCAACCACGGGTAACCATGAACTGACTAAATCAATATTAATAGTATCCTTTTAACCATCATTTGGTTACCCGTGGTTAATCGTGGTTAATCGTGGTTACCAGTGAAAAAACTGCATTTATCTGCATTATGTAATCGTTTTTCCAAGCTGAACTGGAAAAAAGAAACAAAAACTTTGTAGAATAGGAATTAAAATGAGACACTATGTTATAAAACTAACTTTTGGGCTCAGAAGGCACGTTTTTATTGGTTTAGCGACAGCTGACCGTGAGTAATGGCACCATTTTTACATCATACTTGCGTGTTAGAAGCATTCCGTTAACAGCATTGTGTTGAGCGGACAAAATTACATAAGATCACTTGTTTTATCACGCTTTTGTACTTCATGTCATGACTTCTCAATGTTTTATCAATGGTGAAGCGTTAAAAATAGAATAAATTAATTAACTTTTCGATGCAAAAGGTTTACCAATGAGAAACCGTTGGAAACTCGCCCAGTAAAAGTGTAAAAGCACTAAAACCATCGGTTGATATAAAATTTGATGTGCTCAGTGCAATGCCGTTATCAAAATAATATATACATGTTGCTGTGACGTCATTATGAGGTCATCTGTAATGGTAAAGTATTGTATTAAGGTCAGACATAGAGAGATTTTTGCCAAAGAACGATGCAATTTCTGTTTTTTCGTCAAAATATGACAACTGAAAAGTGAAACACTTGTAGCCATCATGTCATAGTGAGAATTGCGTTGAATGAAAGTGAGGTAGACACCCTTTGAACACTTTAAAAGAGAAAAAGTGGCGATAAACACCACCCTGAGGGCTAAATATGGATCCATTTATTAACGAGATACACCAGGTTTCGTCTTTGTATCGGAATTTCGGTGAGAAAAAAACACTTCCCACTTTTTCTTTAGTCAGGAATCACTCTGAACCACGCATTTGGTCGCTTTTGTAAAAATAAAGTTGCTATAGCTTAGATATATAAAGGAAATCGCTACAATTTGCATAAATAGCCTCCAGACAATGGGCGACAAAAGTAGTTGAGACACTTTTAGGAAAAGACGATTTTCGATTCTTAAACATTTGTTCTATTTTATTTGCATCTAGCGTTAAATCTCTGATACCCCCGGCCCCCCAATTCAATGTTGTGTAGGCGTTGTGGTCTGTGCAATCGAAGAAATAGAAAAATCAACATTGTTGTGGGGGAAAGGGGGGAATGTTTCCAAGACGCAGAAAAATCGAATTTTAGTGCCAAGTGTATCAACACTTTTGTCGCTCATTGTAGTTCCAAATGCATATCAAAAATATCAATTCATTAAGACTTTTATGTAAGTGCATTTTTGTAAAACAACTATTTCACTTTCAGTAGAATCGCTGTGGTACTTAGACAGAAGGAAAGGGGTCAATGTTGCAAAGTTTCGAATGGGGTTTTTAGTGGTAGGTATAGTTTGTAGTCTAATCAGAACCCAGGGATTGCGGAAACAACAACTAGGTTACTTAATCCACACGAAGGCAGTAATTCCACACAAGACTTCAACAAGCACACGCTAGGCTTGTCAGTTACACTTGAACTTCTGTCACACTTGTCAAAACACAGCCTCTGCCAGATATCCACGTAACCTCCACTCTGTTCGACCTTCACAAACACGAACCCTCTGTCGATTACACGCGACCTTCGTCACACTGATTCAGTAAACAAGCGGTACTGGGACTCACGAGATTATTCTACTTAACAAACTCCTGGGAAATAAAACCTCAAACACTCTTTGCGGCATTAAACCCATCTCACACACTACAACCGATTTACTTATATCCGTGACAGCAAAACGGTTTCGTAGAACTTTTCCGGCTATACTACATAAAGCAACATTACAATATAAAATATTTAGAGCAAACAGACGTAAACGACAAAAAATAAATTGCTTAGTCACCCGTGACAAGCGCTACTTAAATATGCACGAAACTTCTAGATCAAATTAAGCATATACTCGAATGTTCCAAGTGACGCAAGGTCACGCCCACATATTTCGTAAACAGTCTAGATTAGTCGCTTACTAGAAGTGCGGTTAGAACTTCGTCTTATTATTTAGGAACTTATATCTAATTTTTAAAGCCATTATTGTGAAAATAATATGCTCGCGGTAATTCCTATAATTTCAAATTCAGTTCGTTAGGTGATTTATGAAGATACTAATTTAGCCTAGATTTTCTCTAGGAGTATTACATATATTTTCCAACTTTGGTACTTTCTAGTTTTCATACTTTTATCAAAGACTTATATTATGTTATAGGCAGTAGTTTATTATATTTATCTATTATTCTCAGTAAAAAAAGCTGTAAAAAATGAAAACGCTTGAAGACAACGAGTTTTTGTGGACTTGCTTCTTTGTTTTTTCAAATAAGTTCTGACGAAACTCAGGGCCAGTCCACACTGCGTCAGAGAAATTTGAAGATAAGCAATTTTACTCTGAAAACGCCTGGAATGTTTTTCAGTCCACACTTACGCCAAAGAAATTTAAAAAAACGCCGCAAGCAGTCTGTTGCATTTTTGCCATTTGCGTTTGAGGCCAAGCTCGCTCATTGAAAATCACGTGATTATCGTGAGGTCATCATGTTAAAAAACAAACGAAAATACAATGATGACACCAAGGACCGTACACGAAAATGCATGCGGTTTTACGTCTAGGAATCTGTTAAAAGATCTGATCAGTCTAAAAATAGAGAGCCTAAAAAAGGCCTTTGCATCATTGTTTTCAAAAAAGCTATGTTTTGGCAAAATGTCCTCTGGTCCTTACGTAACTGAAAACGCTGAACGCGGGTGCAAGTTTGAAAATTCTCGCGGCTGGAAAAGGCCCGTACGTTTTTCGAAAGAGCGCGTGACGGAGTATGTGTCGACGGCAGGCCTAACCGTAAAAATAACGCCCCCCCCCCCCCTGCAGTTTTCAAAAATTTCTCGATCCCGAAAAGTGTGAACGGGGACCTCAGCTGCTGCCGACGGACGTGAGCTCTTAAACCTAGATTATCCCTTCAAGTCGAGGTGCGAAGGCCTGAGCTCGGCAACGTAGAAAGAATGTCTGAGGACCACCCCGGAAACGCGATGGTTGCCATGAAGTGAAACGCATGAATAAGTT
>JAHPZR010051056.1:12500-15715 GCA_019787425.1 Platygyra sinensis | reverse complement strand
TCTCAATGGGGTAGTGGCTTTTACGGTTAACAGTTAATATTTTGGCTTTTTACGGCTGACGGTTAATTTTTTGGCTTTTACGGCTAACGGTTATTTTTTTTTTCAATTACAGTTACAGGAGTTGTTAAAATTAATTGCTATTGTAAAACATACTGAAAGTCTTTAGGCATATTTGAGATGATAAAGTATTTTGTGTGTGTCCATTCTCAGCGAAACTATATAACTTTTATGAGAAAGGGAGTAAGTTTCTAAAGAAACTGTGGTGCTGCGTCGGCGGGAGTATTACAAGATAATTTCATTTATCGACTGGGTCGATAATGTGAATTGGCCACCGTAAAGAGATTCGGGAGCTGATCGACGTTTCGAGCGTTAGCCCTTCGTCGGAGAGAATCAGGGCTAACGCTCCGACGAAGAGCTAACGCTCGAAACGTCAGCCCCCGAATCTCTTTACGGTCGCCAATTCACATTATCAACCCTGTTGATAAAACAAAATTATCTTATATATAACTTTTATGCTTTTACTGCTGTAGAAAAAACATAATCAATCAATCGGGCGTTGAGCGTTTTTAAATTACACCGATACATTTTGCTGCATCGATTTCCTGGACATTTTGTCCGGTATTTTGCAGCATCTAATAACTTAACGTGACTTTACCGGTACATAATCCAGCAAAAATTTGCATTAAAAATGTTATACGACTAGGCTTTTTTACAGAATTCGATACAGAAATTACAAAACTCCAGAGCCCAGTCGGTTCTTGACTGGCGATAGCGAAAGTATGACCATGTGCCTGCTGGCAGCAACTTCTAAATATAGCAAATCTGAGCAATTGAATACTCACATACCGTAGAATTCCGAAAGTAACGGCCCCCGTTACTTTCGAATTTTGCGGGCAACAGGGGGGCCGTTATTTTCGGACAGGTAAAAAACGCTTGTAACTCGAAACGGTCTCAGACAAAGAGGGCGCGTATTATGAAATTTAAAAGTCATTCCATTTAGGCATATTCCTAAAATGTAACGTAACCAGATGAACAAACAGTAAACAAATCAGGCTAGCTTAAGCGGTACGCTATACATACATGATTATTAAAACTGTACTGTACATTTTGACTCTTCAGTGACAAATTAGTTTCAATAAAGTATTGCAGTGTTCATTAGTTTCACTCACAGATTAAAACATGCGCAAACTGATTCTTTAAACGTTCTTTAGTCAAGCATGTGCATATGCTCCAAAATAAGCTGAGAATTTTTACAAGTTCTAGTTTTCTTATCTGTATACATTGAAAGATAATCGCGGTTTCATGACAAACGTTGGTGTTTTTCTTGTTTAAGTTACTTCCCAAAGAAGAGATATTACTTGTATTTCTCTCTTTTCAGTTGAATATGTCACGGTACTCCTTAAGATCGCTTTGTAAGCCGACGGAAAGTAATGTTTGAAGTGAAAATCAAATACAGCAGTCACAACAGTGTTTTGTGACCGTTCTGGGGTAATATTTAAGTTGCCGATAATTTCGGGGGGCCGTTACTTTCGGGGGGACCGTTACTTTCGGGATTTAATAGGGGGGCAAAAAATTAACGTTACTTTCGGGGGGGCCGTTACTTTCTGAATTCTACGGTATAGTCCATTTTTATTCAAATTACAGATTTCTTACTGTTTAGCTCGCTTTTTCCATCTGAGCCAAGCAAGAAGGGCAATTCCAGCTCCAGTTGCTGCCTTGTTGATATGGCGTAATTCTCCGCTTTGCCATTGATTTTCGTCAGGCGGTAAAATTTCAGGTCAAGTGACCCGAAGCCGAACTATTTAGCTTGCTCGTTGAGCCCAAGAAACTCGATAATCATTTTTTTGGAACGACGAAAATAATTTATTCTCTTCCGCGACTTTAACCCTGGTCTTATATCGTTATATAAGATTTTCTTCCCTTGCGCGATAGAGACTTACTATCGCTTTTAATACAGCCATCGCAACCAGTCAGCATGAAAGTAAGTAGAAAGTCGTAAAATAGTGGAGCTGTCAAAACGTCTGTCAACTCGCGCAACGACATCGATCCATGCGACAAATTATGCAGACACTTTCGACACTTCCGGTTTCGATTGTAAATCTCGCTACCAGAACACATAAACGCATAACACATCAGACTCAACAAAAGATCTCGAGACCTTATTTTGTGGTTAGATTTTTCTACGGTTAACATTTTTTACAGCTAACGGTTAAAATTCTTTCAATTTTACGCCTAACGGCTAACTTTTTGGCCGTTTTACCGCTAACGGTAAACCCCATTGAGACCCTCTAATATAGCTGCGGTTGTAAAAGACTAAAACAACGTACACATCATTCAGGTTTGTTCACATTATGACATACAGATCTATTATATTAGAAATTCAAAAAGATTCAACTGCTTTTTCCAAACTGTTATTTACATATTTTCTTCTGATTAATTCCAGCAACAGACCGGAAGTCTCTTGCCCGTGACGTGCAAAATCAATTCCCTGGCCTTTCAGTTAGATTTTTAACATACCCTGCTGGCGAGAAGCATGCAAGCAATTTAAAGAATTTCGGGGAGCCACAATCAGGTCAAATCGAATTGAGAGAAAACAAAGTTAGCTGCCTCTAAAGGAGTCCTACAGATGAAACAACCTGATCTACATACATGAAGTTAAATTTAATAAAACTGATAAGAACAAGAAAATTACAGAGTTGAAAAACATGCAGGTTATTAAAGCTAAAACCATGATGACGTCTTAGCTACTTGAACTTTAATGAATATGGTGTCATCAACAATAAAGCGTCTTGTCCTGAGGACACTATGTGATACAAATTCTCGGTATCCCAGGCCTACACGATCTTCCCCTTCTACAGGCTTTTTAAAGTTTTGAATATTTGGGTCTGCAGTAAATCCCATAGCAACGTCTTCTCGATGATCTGGATTATCTTGTTGATCGATCAACGTAAATGTTACTTTCTTTGAGAACCCCCAAGGTAATATGGCGTCATATTCACCTTTCATTACACGAATAAATATGGATATGTGAGTGTTCTTTCCTTCGCCGACGCCGTTTGGATACAAGTCTAGCATCAATTTGTAGCCATACGCGTAGAACGGAACGCTTTCCATATACCTATTGTTTTTTACTTGGTTTTCAAAGTTTGTTATCTTCCATATAAAAATGTGGAATGCCTCTGGATCCATCTCTAATTTCACAATCCTTTCATGCA